>CM065135.1:18683210-18935710 GCA_033026305.1 Cirrhinus molitorella
ATGAATGTCTTTCCTGATCCACAACAAGGGCAGTGACAGGGGCACTTTCATCTGCGGCATGCACGTATATGCGTGCACATCGTACAGTGCATTAATCACAGGGATGCTCGAGCACCTCCACCAATCCAAACACTCCGACCTTGAGGTTACAAGAAAGACATTAGGGCCGTCTATCCTCTCAAAAGAGGGGGGAGAAAAAGCTTTCAAGGTAATGAAATTCCACCATAAGTTAAATAAAAGACTTGTGGGGACAGGCCTGGGCGAAAATATAAAAAAAAAAAAGTCAGGGTAGATTAAATTGGATTTCTTTCTCTCCTCCACCCCCCCACCCATCCTTTCTTTTAAATTAGGCTTAAGTGCGTGTGTGGCGTATTTCTTCTTTCTCAGGATAACAGCATTACCGTCCAGAATGAATAGAATCATTTCCAAACCAATTAACCTCTGACAGAACGGATGAGTGGACAGGAATGAGAGGAACTGGGGAGAGAGAGTGTGTGCAGAGGAGAGAGAGGCTGATATCTTTGAGAAAAAAAAAAAGAAGAAAAAGGGGAAAAGCTTTGCACAAGGGGACGGAGTGAGTGACAGGGGTCTAAGATAGTGACGGGACAGGCATGACAGCGACAGTTAGACTGCAGCGTGAGGTAGAAGGAGGTAGAATATCAAATGGCCACCTCCCCCCAGTCAGTTTCCCCTCCGCCAGCCACAGTGCGCTGCTAGCATTAGTATTTGACATTAGTGTGCGCCCTGCTCATTCTCTATGCTGAGGAGTGTTTGGCATCCAGCTGCTATGGCTCCATTTAGTTAATTAAAGGCTCCATTTAGATCTGCAGCCTGCTGGCTATGAGCATGTCAATCAATAGCAGCTCTGTGGCACACGGTGGGGCAGAACGACTGATCCAACACCCCCATCCCCAGCACATCTCACTCCTTTGGCCAAAGTCTGGGTTCTCAAAGACGCCCATCTTTAAGTTCAGATACATCAATGACTGCAACTCATTCAGCTTCCATATTTCTCCTTATAAATGGCATGGACTGACTCTCTTTATTCAGGGCTGGAAGGAGCGAGAGAGCTGGAAAGAGCATCATCAGTCATTCAGAAAACACAATTTTCAAACTTCCCAGCATTTCACATCATTTTGCTCATTTAAACCCCAGTAGATCTGGAGCACTGTTGCCACACAAATATTGTGTCAGTTTGAAGATTCTGACATTCAAATCTTCAAATGCCCTTCTGTAAATTACCCACAATGCCTTGCTGGAGTTATTCCAGGCCATTACATTAGGCAGGTCTATGAGCAAATATACAGCGGTTGATCGATAAAACACATTTCTACTAGCAGCCCATAAGTAAAATTAATTAAGCGCTTACTCTCCATTCCCAAGAGAGTGGTCTTTTATTTTCATCCCTCTCGTTTTATTTTTCGCCCTCTCAGATAATTGCGATTAGGTTGCATGACTAGTTACAGGCTACAGAAGAAGAGTAAGTGTTAAGAGGGGGTCAAAGTTTGGTTGGTTGGCATGGGTTGTTAGACCCTGCAAACCAATGCTCTTACTACATCATTATGTGGGCAAAACCATATGTGATGTGTCACAAAAAGACTTCTGGGAGAGTTCATTTACTGTTGTTTGTTTTAATTACAAAACACATGACAGTATTTTACATTTACAGATTTTCACCAGAAAACATTTCTCAAAATATCTTCTTTTGCGTTTTGTAGAGGAAAGAAAATCATACAGGTTTGGAACAAAATGAAAGAGAGCAAATGAGGACTATTTTCCCTGTCTGCTTCCTTTGACGTCAAAGCCCAGGATAGTTGCGAGTGCTGCCATCAACTATTCAAAACGTCATTTTCATGCAGAGTGATTAATCACATGGCATTTGTGGCTCAGGTGATCAACTCAAAACATTGTCCGGAACTTGGCGCCCATGCCAAAGATGGCATTAGCATTTGGAAACGGCACTGGAAATATGTTTTAGCCTTTATTCATATCAACTATCTCCCTTTGAAAGGCAAGCAGATGATATTGGATGGCCTGATCTCTCTCCAGCCCAGAATGTACAAAAACCCATGCAGGCAACTACCATTGACAGGCTGTTTTTGCAAAGAGATTGAAGGCATCCGGAAGGAGCTGGTGGTCTTCTCTTCTCTTCTTCTGTATTTAAACAGGCGTACGTCCTGCCAGGTCTATAATGAGGCTGCTTCTGGATTCCAAAGTGGATCGTGGGATTAACTCCTGAGAGTAATACCTCTCCTTGGACGGGTCATATAGCTGTCAGGAGAGGGTCTGTGCTCACATAAGGTACCGCCCATTAAAATGCTAATGTGCAGATGGAGATAAAATAGAGAGGAAATAAAAACACCCCACCTCAGCGCTGCGTCTGCAATGTTATGCACACTGACACACACTCATGCATACAGGTCTTCTCCTCCCCCTCCTCCTGACATAATTCAATCAGGGAATTGAATGGATGAGATCGCTTACCCTCTCCATTTCCTGAAGCACTTGATCAGATTAATTGATTGTCCCTCTTCCCACCCTCCCCAGTCAGCAGCATGATAGTAGGAATCAAGTTTACATTGATGTTTTTTATGAAATGCTTCTTCGATTTTACACCCATGTCATAATTCAGAGCAAAAAAAAAAAAAGACAACATAGGAGAAAAAAAAGAACACAGAAAGATTTGGAATAATTGATGAAAAGGTGAAGGATGACATGGATGGTTGGGATGGATGGAATGGAATGGAATGGGATGGATGGATGGATGGATGGATGGATGGATGGATGGGATGGTTGGGATGGTTGGATGGATGACATGGATGGTTGGAATGGATTGGGTGGGTGGATGGATGGATGGATGAATGGATGGTTGAGACAGATAGGATGGTTTGGATAGATAGATTGATTGATGAATGGATGGATGGTTGGGATGGTTGCAAGGATGGGATGGGACGGTTTGGATGGATGGATGGATGGGATGGTAGGGATGGAAGGATGGAATGGGATGGTTGGTTGGGATATTTTGGATGGTTGGGATGGATAGGATGGTTTGGATGGATGGATGGATGGATGGATGGGATGGTTGGATGGATGGTTTGATTGGATGGATGACATGGATGGTTGGAATGGATTGGGTGGATAGGATGGTTTGGATGAATAGATAGATGATTGGATGGATGGTTGGGATGGTTGACATGGATGGGACGGGATGGGATGGTTTGGATGGATGGTTGAGATGGATAGGATGGTTTGGATGGATGGGATGGTTGTAATGGGTGGGTGGATGGATGGATGGATGGGATGGTTGGATGGATGACATGGATGGTTGGAATGGATTGGGTGGGTGGATGGATGGATGAATGGATGGTTGAGACAGATAGGATGGTTTGGATAGATAGATTGATTGATGAATGGATGGATGGTTGGGATGGTTGCAAGGATGGGATGGGACGGTTTGGATGGATGGATGGGATGGTAGGGATGGAAGGATGGAATGGGATGGTTGGTTGGGATATTTTGGATGGTTGGGATGGATAGGATGGTTTGGATGGATGGATGGATGGGATGGTTGGATGGATGGTTTGATTGGATGGATGACATGGATGGTTGGAATGGATTGGGTGGATAGGATGGTTTGGATGGATAGATAGATGATTGGATGGATGGTTGGGATGGTTGACATGGATGGGACGGGATGGGATGGTTTGGATGGATGGTTGAGATGGATAGGATGGTTTGGATGGATGGGATGGTTGTAATGGGTGGGTGGATGGATGGATGGATGGATGGATGAATGGATGGATGGATGGTTGAGATGGATAGGATGGTTTTGATGGATAGATTGATGAATTTGGAAGGATGGTTGGGATGGTGGACATGGATGGGATGGGTTGGTAGGATGGATGGGATGGTTGGGACGGATGGATGAAATGGGATGCTTGGTTGGGATATTTTGGATGGTTGGGATGGATAGGATGGTTTGGATAGATAGATGATTGGATGGATGGTTGGGATGGTTGACATGGATGGGATGGGATGGTTTGGATGGATGGTTGAGATGGATAGGATGGTTTGGATGGATAGATTGATGAATGGTTTGGATGGATGGTTGGGATGGTTGGGATGGTTGACATGGATGGGATGGTTGGGATGGTTGATGTGGATGGGATGGTTTGGATGGATGGGATGGTTGTGATGGATGGATGGAATGGGATGGTTGGTTGGGATGGATAGGATGGTTTGGATTGATGGATTGATGAGGGTTGGGATGGTTGACTTGGGTAGGTGGATGGATGGATTGGTGGTTGGGACTGATAGGATGGTATGGTTTGGATGGATTGGGTGGATGGATGGATGGATGGTTCAGACAGATATGATGGTTTGCATGGATGGTTGGGATAGTTGGGATGGTTGGTTGGGTTGGGTTGGAATGGATGGATGGTTTTGATTAATTGGATGATGGCTGGATAGATGGTAGGGATAAATGGGATGGGATGGATAGATGATGGATTGAGAACATGTTCTTATTTAGAAGAACCTGTGGTCTGAATCATGAACCGAATGACTCTTACGAGTGCTCAAAAAAAAGCTCAAATCTAAATCAATTCTTGACGTATTCACTGACCTACAAGTCATGAACAACACTAACAAAAGAAAGCAGGCTATTAAAGAAATAGATAATATAATCATTACATGAACAGAAATGGGACAGAAACACAAACAAAATCATTAAAGACCTGTTCACACCAACACAAATGTTCAACATGAAAATGCAGTCAATTCTATTGTATACATTATTGACTGGCAAGTTTCTCTACAGTTGAATGGAATAGAAAGATTAGAACACCTCTCTTTAAAATAAATCTGTTGCATTGATGGCATACGGCTGTTCGTGTTTGTCTAAATAGATTCATTAACAGTTGTTCATTAATATTTAGTATGTTTATCGCACCAAATTTTCGCACTGAATATTTGTCATGGTGTGAACAATCCTTACAGCTAGTTCACATTGCTCCAAAAAAAAAAATTTTTTTTGATGACTTAACTTGGTGTAATGGTGTAATTTTTCAAAAAATTACTATAATTGCTTATCATTCCCATGGCGATGAGGTAAGCGTTCCTGTCTACTCCTTAGAAACAAATGAACAGAAGAAATAGGCTTTTCAACTGCAATCTTTTTTTTTTTTTGTAGTAAAGTACTCGCAATAAAGTACTGTTTAAGAATAGAAAAAAAAAGCTTAATCACTTGATCTATGAGATTTTCAGTAGGCGTTTAAATGCGAACATGGCCTGCAAAAAGGCAAGTTTGTTGGAGATCTGCCAGATTCTCATCCCTATCAGTGACCACAACATCAGATACCTCTTTCTCTCTCCCTCTCTCTCTCTCAAATGGAGATCCCTGGAAAACACTTTGGAACACCATAAAATTGATGAACTGTTCTGATATCAACAGAGCCAAGTGCAAGAGATGCACAAGCACACAGAGAAAAAGAGTGAGAGAGAACGAGAAAGACCTCCTGCTTACTCTTATCAGTCTACTGCACATGTTCTTAACACACCACATGTCAAAGCTTTAACTGCGGAGACAGCACGAGAGAATTGCGAGGACTCGTAGAAAGAAACTAAAAATATCAGTTCTCTACTTCACATGCCTGTGCATTCAAACGCTGCCCTTGACATTTAAACAGCAGCGTCTGTTCTCACACACCAGCACACACGACATACACTTCCTCCCTGAATACACACACCTGAATGCTCACACATGAGCAAAAGTTTCAAACTCAGTGTTTAAAGATGCAAACGCACCCAGTAATAACCAACCCAAAAGGGCCTTCTTCTAGAGGACCATGTTTACCATGAAGAAGAAAGACAGGAAGGTATGCAGGAGAGGAGAAGGGGAAACACTTTGAAACGCCTGCAGGAATGCACTGCTGCTCCCTGCTGCACAGAGAGGGGGATACACACTTCAACAGAGGAGGTGAGATGAGATGAGACGAGATGAGATGAGAAGAGATATACATGCAGATGTTAAAAGATTTTGATTTCAATGTGAGAAAGCATCAGCTTTGACCAAGCTTTGGTGTAAATAAGGAGTCAATGACAAGAGTGTCAATAACAAAGATTGTATAAAATTGTATAAAAATTAAGCAAATTCTTAGACAAGCACTCTTTATGTTGTTTTCAAAAAAGCTTTACAGTTTTTAATCACATGGCATAACCATCAAATAAAAAGTAGTATGATTTTCCAACTCTGAAAACATTTAAGTGCATACATCTTAATCAAAGTGTTTAAATATATTTGTTCATGGTAAAAAGTGTGTGTTTTTTTTTTTTTTTTTTTTACAAATATCACAAAAAAACGCAGTTAAAAACAACCCAGTGCTGGATGAAATATGGACAAGCCCAGCAATTGGGTTGTTTTGACCCAGCGGCTGGGTTAAATGTTTAACTCAGCCTTCTGGGTAGTTTTATTTCACTCAACTGTTGCTTAAAATTACTATATTTCTTGCTTAAAATGAACCCAAATTAACATTTAATAATACAGTTGAAGTCAAAATAATTGGCAAAATGTGAATTATTTTACTAAAATATGAGGGATCATACAAAATGCATGTTATTTTTTTATTTAGTACTGACCTGAATTTAACATTTCACATGAAAGACATTTAGAAATATAGTCCACAAGAGAAAATAATAAAAATGACCCCGTTTACACACAAAAGTTTACATACACTTGATTTTTAATATACCTGAATGATCCTCAGCTGTCTTTTTTTTTTTTTTTTGGTTTAGTTTAGCTGTCTATGAGTCCCTAAAAAGTTAAACTGAATGCTGTTCTTTCGAAAAAATCTTTCAGTTTCCACAAATTCTTTGTTTTTTGTTTTTGTTTTGGGTTTTTTTTTTTTTTTTTTTTGGCATTTTTGTGTATTTGAACCCTTTCCAACAAAAACGGGTTCAAATACACAAAAATGCTGAATAACCAAAGAATATGTGGGACCTTAAGGATTTTTCTGAAGTTTAACTGCTCAGGACAAACAAGGGACTCATGAACAACTATCACTAAACAAAAAAAAAAAAAAAACACACAGCTGTGGATCTTCCAGGTAACAACACAGTATTAAGACTCAAGTGTATGTAAACTTTTGAACGGGATCATTTTTATAAATTCAACTATTATTTTCTCTTGTGAACTATAGTAAACATCTTTTATGTGAAATATCTTATTCAGGTCAGTACTAAATAGAAAAAGAACATACATTTAGTTAACTTTTGACTTCAACGGTATGTTCAATAAATAAACATTTATTAATAAGTTGAATAAATATTATATATTTTTATTTTATTAATTAAATGTTCTTTTGATTATTGCTGATGCCTCTAGTAATTATGTGTCTGATTTTTGATTTACAACTTATATTGGGTTCATTTTAAGCCAACCATATAGTCATTTTTAAACAATAGTTGAGAAATAAAACTGCCCAGAAGGTTGGTTAAACATTTAACTGGGTCAAAACAACCCAATTGCTAGGTTTGTCCATATTTCACCCAGGTTCCATCTATAAGGCTGTGATATCCTGTTTTGTTTTGTTTTTCTGCATGTCCGTTACATCACATCTGATTTTGTTGTCAAATAATAAGAAGCAGATATGTAATTTTGTTAAAATATTATTTTTTTTTTATCAAGCAATAATAAAAAGATCATGTCAAAGTACTTCATTTTTTTTTTTTTGTCAAGAATTTCATTCTTTTATTAAGGCTTTTTTTATTATTATATCACGGACATGACATTTTAACTTAATGCCCTCCAAAATATATCAAAATTAATTTTAATTAGGAATTAAAAACATGCTTATGTAAAACTAAGTATATTCAACCAACTGTCTCTATTGATCATACTTTTTAGGTATTTTTAAATAAATGAACAGATCCAATGATAGATTAAACCACATTGATGAAAACAAGACTCTATTACATCTTCACCCTCTCTTCCAGACGGATTGATCACTGCATCTTGAACTATTGCCCCAAGGGTTCCTCTGTGCTAACACAGCTGTGCCCACGCACTTCACGTAATAAACCATCCTTTCTTACACACATGCATTGCTTCCACTTACTCCAAACATACACCTAATGAAACACTTACAAATGGTCTCAACCCAAGCATGACCTCTAAGTGACCTGGTCCCGCATATATTACAGAAGTCACTGAGGGCATGGTTTTACTCACGCACGTGTATTATATTTACAGAGCGAAGGCGTGTGAATACTGTGTGTGAAAAGCAGAATCAAATCAACAGCGGCATGAGAAGGAAAATCAATAAGCATTACAGATGCATTAGATGTGACAGCTACAATTTCATACACCACTTCCTGTCGGCTCCCAGCAATTTCATAACAACACAAAGAAAAAGAGACGTTATTTTTTCAAAAGCGGAGGAAAATTCATTTTGAAATTTGCTTTTAATAATTCATGCCAAGGCTTTCAAAGCTTTTCAACCTGGAAAAAAAGAGAAATACTCATGAAGGAGAGAGTAGTGAGCGTGTGTTTATTGTAAGCTGTGCTTGTCAGGGACTGTTCTGATTCTTCTGAATTAGTGCGCAGACAGCAGGTTAACACTGATAATACTAGTGTCGACCTTCATGAAATAAACACTATGTCTAACCCGCAGGCGCATACAGAGACTCGTAACAGTCTGCTATTAGGTCACCCACAGCTACAAGCTGTATGACTATGCAACTGTATCACTCTGACTGATCAGAGCTCTTCAACTTTTCAAAGCATAATATTTAGGCTAACGTTTACACTAGTACACATGTACACTACTTCACATTTTCAACCCTCAAAAACTGAGACTTTCCAAAATGCTGCAGACCCCATTTTAGTTTGAAAAAACTGGGGTTGCGTTTCAGTGTAAATGGACCAAAATGGAGATATTAACATCGATTACGTGGCTGCCCACACATTCGCTCTGACGTGATCCTTCAGAAATCATTCTAATATGCTCATTTATTACTAGAATTTTCAATGTTGGAAACAGTTGTGTTGCCAAATATTTTTGCAACCTGTGATTCTTTCAGGATTCTAATAACAAGATGAATAACAAGTTAAAAAGATTATCATTTATTCAAAATATAAATCTTTTCTAACAATGTGAATCTATGCTATCACTTTTTATTAATTTAACACATCCTTGGTGAATAAACGTATTAATTTCTTTCAAAAAAAAATAAAGAATACAAATTTAGTGACCCTAAACTTTTGAACAGTAGAGTATATTGTTAGAAAACCTTTCTATTTTAAATAAATGCTGTTCTTTTTTAACTTTTTATCAAATCCTAAAAAAAGTATCACAGGTTCCAAAAGAAAAAAAATTAAAAATTAAGCAGTGCAACTGTTTCCAGCACTGATAATAAATCAGCATATTAGAATGATTTTTGAAGGATCATGTGATACTAAAGACTGGAGTAATGATTCTGGAAATTCAACTTTAATTACAGATATAAATTAAATTTTAATGTGTATTAATATAGAAAAAACATTGATTTACATCGTAATAATATTTCACAATATTACATTTTTTTCTGTATTTTTGATCAAGTGAAAACCTTGATAATCATAAGAAACTTTTTTTAAAAACATTAAATAAGAGGGTGTGTCCAAACTTTTGACTGGTAGTGTATATTTAAAAAAAAAATTAGTGATATATGAATCATAATACATTTTTTAATGATTCTTTTATAATAGGAAATTCTACAGAACAGCATTCTTTTTAATCAAATTTAATATATGATTTAATGCATTTTTTGGTAAACAAACTTTTTAATTCTTTAAAAAAAAAAAACATACTGACCCCAGACGTTTAAAACACTATAGTGTGTATTACAATGCAATTCTTGCATGACATATTATGACTTGAACATTTGTTTTAGATTTAATTATGAATGAAATGACATATTTGACATATTTTTTTTAAGGGATAGTTCACCTAAAATGTAAATTCTAGCATTAATTACTCACCATCATGTCGTTCCAAACCTGCAAGACCTTTGTTCATCCTCAGAACTCAAATTAAGATATTTTTGATGACATCTGAGAGCTTTTTTGACCCTGCATAGACAGCAACGAAGCTAAAACGTTCAAGACCCAGAAAAGTCGTAAGGACACTATTAAAATAGCGTCATTAAGTGTAATATTACGAAGCAAGTATGTGTCATGGACTCGTGGTACTCTTGTGAAAGTATGGCAGAGACTAACACAGAAGAGAAGAAATTGTTAAATAAAGTCATTATTTTTGTTTTCTTTGCACACAAAACGTCTTTTTGTAGCTTTATAACATTTTTATAACAACAGAAAGCCCCTTTGATTTCATCCAAAATATCTTAATTTGTGTTCTGAAGATGAGCAAAAATGGGTTTGGAAGGACATGAGGGTGAGCAATTATTGACAGATTTTACATTTTTTGGGTGAACTATCCATTTAAAAAAATGTTGTTAATGTTTGAAAAGCATCATGTGGTCTAACAAACATGAAGAAAAACAGAAAATAATATTATTATTAGATCCCTGCAGACCCTCATGATGGCAAACAAGTCAAGGAAACGTTAGTTTAGGTTATATGAGAGTTTGTTGCTTTGTCCCAATATATACTAGAAAAAGTGCTATTCAAGCCACATTTAATTGAATCACAGCTTCAGGAAATTGGCATCTAAATGACATATAAAGAAATCAACCACAGTTTTGTATGTGAATAGCTGTACCTGCAAGTAATGTGCAAGGACAGCTCATAAATACATTGCGCCACAAAGGCACCAGAAGCATAAGTTGTTTTTAAATACCTTCCATGCAATGCGGTTGCCTTTAGAGTCATGCTCCAGTGCGATGGGAAAGTCTCCACGCTCGTAGAACTTCCGGAAGGCTGTGGGTTTAGCTGGCCTCTCTCTGAAAGCCCCTGCAGCTGGAGGGCCCACTACCTACAGGACACATAGAAAGAAAGAAAGCCTGTTAGACACTGTGTCATCAGAGGGAATGGCAGTCCTAAAACCATCACAGAAAATAAAATGGTTTTGATCTTCTTTCATCCCGATGTAAATCTGCTCTCTGTCTGATGTCAGAGAAAGCATCTATCTGCTTTATAGCGACACGCTACAAACCATCAATTATTCACAACGTCTGCCTCATATAATTCAAGTCTAGCAGTTCACACAAAGAACATATTAGCAGTATAAATAAACTGATGCGTTCAGCACAACATACAAGATCGTGACAAACTAAAGAAAATGAAATGAGAGTTGTTTACTCAGGAACACAGTTGAACTCGCGAAGGCCCCTGCAGTGAGAATGTGGCAGCCCGGGGCTTTGCTCTAGGCCTTGGCATTAAACTCTGACTTCATCTGAATAAAATCATGCAGAGAGTCACCCAGTGATGCTGTTTTGCTTAATTGCTATGGTTGTTCAAATTTAAATTAATGCATAAAGCTAATAGTTAACAAAGCAACTATGCTAATGTGTTTATATGAAAAACATGCTCTCAGCACATTAATACATATCTTGAAACACTTTACATCTGCTGTGTACAAACATCTGACAGACATCATACATTCTAAATCATAAACATCTTAAAGACATCTAATAGACATTTGTTTGTCATCCGATGTTTTTATGTAAATTCATTCATAATTAAATCTAAAAAATGTTCAAGTCATAATATTTCATGCAAGAATTGCATTTTAATACACACTAGTGTTTAAACGTCTGGGGTCAGTATGTTTTTTTCAAAGAAATGAATAAGTTTGTTTAGCAAACAATGCATTAAATCATATATTAAATTTGATAAAAAAGAATGCTGTTCTGTAGAACTTCCTATTATAAAAGAATCATTAAAAAATGTATTACGATTCATATATCACTATTTTTTTTAAATATACACTAACTCACACAGGATTATTTCTGTGCTTTTACCTTTTCATTATATTGTTAATGAAGTGGAGCTTGTTAAAAAAAAAAAAAACCTTACTGTAACTCTAAACCCAACCATAACTTTTTCTGTACAGTATAAAGAAAGATATGACAGATAAATGAAATTAGAATAATTTATTGCAGTACTCCAAATGGCTATGCAGTACTCCTTCTCTGGCAGAATACAGTAAGTTTGTGAGGTACAGAGCAGAATTTAAATTGTTAAACGCTGAAAATCTTATCCAGATTATTTTCCAGATTTACTCTGTGAAGGCGCGTGAATCATTCAAACACATGGATTCAGAAGATTTGAATTGCAGCGCACAAATAAAATGATGTTGGTTTTTTTTGTGTGTATTTTATGGTTCTATTGTTAGTCACAGCATGTCAGGGAAAACACCTTTTGTGGCCCATGGCAAACAAAGTAAATATTACATGAATGGTTATAAATGTAAAATAAAACGATTGCACAAATGTTATTTATTTTAAGGGTTTAAAGTGAAGTCTTATGTAGGCCTATTCTTAAAAACGAGCTGACAGCAGAAATCACACAGAACAGAACAAAATTTTATCATTTCACAAATAAACTATTTAATAATGCAATTAAAAACCAGGGCATCGATTATACAACTAAGAACAGCAGTAATAAACTTAATGGCATGATTTTAACATTCATAAAGTTTCATTTTTAGGTGTCGTCAGTATGTCAGTATTGTACGTTTAAATGCTGAAAATACGTCAGTATTGTACTTTTTGTTCCTGTAGAAACATAAGTAAACATTTTTTGTAGAACTACATTTTACGTAAAATACATACAAATTATTATGAGATCACGTTGGATCTCATCATAAAAGTTTACCTGTGAAAACGCTTTCGTGAGAAGCGAAATGCATAACAAAAAAATCACTGCAGTTTCCAACAGAAATGTCCACTAGAGCAAGCACATGTAATCATTTTTATACACAGTTATGATTACAGATCCATATGTTTTGTTTTCCGGACATAATAAGCTTGCTCAGTAGTTCAGCCGGCACAGAATTGGACTTAGGATATGGAATATCCTACTAGCGTACAAATCCTGTGAAAAACATCACTCATGATGAAAGAAACAAGTTAAAACGGCATGCTTGCGATTGCGTTTTTACGTCACATTCGCTTTTGTTCATACTATCTGGTAGTGCAGATGGTTTAAACGTCACGGAGCACCACTTAATGAACATTTTGTGTCAGAACTCTTGTGTGCAAAACAAATGTCACATAAAATGCATCATAAGTATGTTCATCTGTTCTGGGGGAAAAAATGTAGATTCTTTTCGCGCCACTTAGTGGACATTTCTGTTGGAAACTGCAGTAATATGTACTTACTGGTACGTATTTCGCATCTCACGAAATCATTCCCACAGGCACGTTTTCGCCATGAGATCAAGTTGCGAAATTTTAATTTTGCCAGTGAAAATTTGTCGAATAACAGTAAAAATGACCATGTGTTTAGGGGCAATTTCCACTGCACTGATGCACTGAACTTGACTATTGTGTTCATGTCTTTTCCAGCATCTCATGCATGATACAGCATTCTGTCTTTTATATCTAATATTTCTATCTTTTTTCAATCCACTACGTTGCATCTCGAGTTTTTAACATCAAAACAAATTCTGTGTGAGCAGCCCTTTAAACTGTTCTGATTAAACTGAAAATTATCAAGCAAAAAGATCTAACTGAAAAGAATGATTCATTTACTTCTCTCAGAAACTTTCATGAACGTTCCAAGAACAATTAGGAAACTTGTCAGCATTTTTAACAAATAATGTCTTTGATCTGTTCCTCACACAAAGCTTTTGTATGATTTCAGAAGACTGGGAATAATGACTATTCATTTTTGGACAAAAATTTCTGAAAATTCAAATACAATAGCTTCACAAAGGGCCTATGAGAGAAATCAGTCTAGTACACAATGCTTACTTATTTGCTCATTTATTTATATGGCAGCAGAATGACATTCAGTCTATGATGGACAGGCAGCAAGTAAATGTTCACCACACAGTGTGATGGTCAAGTGAGCACTTCCTGTGAGTGAAGGAAGACAATGACAGCAGAGTCCATTCTATCTGCCGTTAAAAGCGAGAACACACACACTCATCTGGGGAGTGAGTTGTGAGTCCTCAGCCATCTCTTTCTATGAAAGCTGTGTTTCAATCACTGGAAACCGCTCTACCTCAGAGAGAGAGCAGCTCATTAATCCTCCGGCTGACTTCGCATTGGAGATGGTGTAATTCCATGAAGGTGATCAATCACCTGCCCAAGCTGAGGCCACATCTCTCTCGCTCTCTCTGGGCTCCTAAACTGCTTCTGAGAGCCTCTGATGGATGCTTGGCGAGGGGCTGCAGCTCTCTGCTCGGGCAGGTGAAACCCGCATTAACATTTCCACTGCTCTCTCTCGCCTCCTGCTCTCACAGGACACACTCCCCTGACAATATCATTCAATTTCTGATAATGTATGTGTGTGTGTGTGTGTGTGTGTGTGTGTGTGTGTGTGTGTGGCTGGTGACTCACCAGGTTTAGCAGAAAAAACAGAGGCTGCTCTGATAAGGTCAGACTTCACACAACCGCTGCAGGCAACTAAATTACCTCCCTTTATTCATGGAGCATTCACCTCCACACTCCACACACATACTCACCGATCCACCCACTAATACACATTCACAGACAACCTAAAGGAAAGGTCCCTAAGAAAAGTCAAACAGCACCAAACTACCATAGGATGTGATGGTCTATTTATCTATCTGAAATGAGTAGTACAATTCATTGTAGATGCATATGGGGAAATGAATGTAAGCTGTTTGATATGGTATCATTGTCCATAAAACCATAGAGGCTTTTCTCTCATATTGCAACTTTATCTCCTACATAATGATCCAAATATGAGACAGACGGACATTATATAACGTTTACACTGCAAGTGTGAGAATTTAAATGAGAACAACAGCCTTCTGTGATGGTGATAAAACACTGTGTCTGGTTTATTCGAATAGGATGGCTGATTTTGGCTTTTTCTTTAGTTACATGCTAAACATAGACTAGAGTTCAAAACTTTGTGGTCTGTAAGATTTGTTTAAAAGAAATTAATACTTTAATTCAGCAATGATGCATTAAAATGATCAAAATGTAAGTAAAAAAAAAAAAAAAAATTATTTGAACCCCAAAAAATGTACTACAGCTGAATTCAACATTGTTAATAAAAAGCGTATTAAAATTATTTCTGTAGGATCGTGTGACACTGAAGACTGGAGTAATGACTGCTGAAATTCAGCTTTCCCATCACAGAAATTAATTGCACTTTAAATGGTATTAGTATTTTGTAATATTATTGCTTTTACAGTATTTTTTTATCAAATAAATGAAGCATTGGTGTGCTGAGACTTATTTTAATAAAAGTTTTTAAGGGGAGTGTATTTTAAAATAAAATATGATAGATTTGCATTTGGAGTTTCTTAAACAAATACACAACCAGTCAAATTTGTGTTTGATTTTTACAGAATGATTTTTTATATTTTTTTCTAAAGAAGTCTCTTCTGCTCACCAAGCCTGCATTTATTTGATCCAAAGTACATCAAAAACGGTACAATTTGAAATATTTTTACTATTTAAATTGTAATTATTTATATATTTATTATTTATATATTATTTATTTATTTATTAAGATTTTAAATATATGTTTTCTATTTGAATATATTTTAAAATGTAATTTATTCCTGTGATTTCAAAGCAGAATTTTTGGCATTATTACTACAGTCACATAATCCTTCAGAAATCATTCTAATATTCTGATTTGCTGCTCAAAAACATCAGCTGTGTAGATTTTTTTTCAGGATTCTTTGATGAATAGAAAGTTCAGAAGAACAGAATTACCTGAAATAGAAATCTTTTGTAATGTTATAAATGTCTTTATCATCACTTTTGATCAATTTAAAGCATCCTTTTCTATTTCTATAATCTTTTTCCCCAAAAAAATAAAAATAAAAAAAAAATTATACTGACTCCAAGATTTTGTAATGTTACAAAGCCTTTTATTTCAGATAAATGTTGATATTTAGATCTTTCTAATCATCAAAGGATCTTGAAAAAAATACTGTTTTAAATACTGATAATAAAATAAAAAATAAAAATATATATATATATATATATATAATAAAATTTTGAATGGCAAACCAGCATATGGGAATGATTTGAAAACTGGAGTAATGATGCTGAAAAAAAAAATCAAATAGACAGCAGTTATTTTAAATAGCAAAAATATTTCACAATATTACTGCTTTTGCTGTTTTTTGGATTAAGTAAATCAGGCTTCGTGAACAGAAGAGACTTCTTTAAAAATACTTCCTGTCCACAAACGTTTGACTAGTAGTGTACAGCAATTTAGATGTGTTCTAACTGCATTTAGCTTATCAATTATCAAATCTGTGTAAGCAAAATCTGACATTTAAGATATTTTTCTCCCCTTGTCTTTCGTTTTCTGGGGAGAACAGGAAATATGCAAATAAGAAGGGGAACATGAGCCTAAAGCCGTGTTTAGAGCTTGATTTAAACACTCCTCCCAGCCAGTAGCCTTGCTGAATACTAGTGAGTGTGTTGCCCCTGTGAGGAGACAGAGCTCAACTGAGTCACACCTGATTCTAATGAAAAATGACAACACACGGGCAAAGACGCCAACGCTCACTGTGGAGAACAAAAGAGAGCGGGATGAAACAAACATCGTGTATTCAGTTATGAAAAAGAGTTAAAGATAAAAAGCTTGAAAATGGTCACACAATGCTGATTTTCTTCAGACTGTAACTCTACTCTTGTACAAAACCTCAATAAATGCTTTTTGACTTCAGCTCAGGAGCATACTGTACAAGGCAACCAGCTTTCAGCCTTAATATAGTTGATCATACACTACATAAAGATCACAAACATTTCCACAGGTCTATGAAAGCACAAACACAAGAAGCAAAGTCGTAATAAAAATATCCTCCTTCAACAACCCTCATCTGCATTTTTTAGCTTTCCTAGTAAAACTCTCCTCCATAATCTTATAATCCTATAAGCATCACCTTCACTCAGTGACGCCACAAATGTTCAAAGAAAATGAAGATGTTGTTTTAATAGTCTTAATCTAAACCTGGATGATCCATGTGCTGTAGGAAAAGCGATAAAACGTTTCAAAAATCCATCTGTCGCTTCAATTTGTATCAGAAAGAGTATTTTTTGCCCATACGCTTACCACAACGTATACCGGCACTAGAAATTAACAAAGGCTAGAGGCAAAAATGCCATTGTAAGTGATAATATTGTACCAAATGTGAGAGCAAAATGTGCGTTTTTTTACTTGCAATCTAACATTTATAATATAATATATTTTATAATATGCTATGCTAGGTATTTTCTATTCTGTCTGATATATAGCAATTTAAATAAATAAAGCAAATGATATGTGACCCTGGACTACAAAACCAGTCATAAATAGCACAGTTGTAATATTTGTAGCAATAGCCAAATGGGTCAGAATTATTGATTTTCCATTTATGTCAAAAATCATCACAATATTAAGTAAAGATCATGTTCCATGGAGAGATTTAGTACTCTTTGTCTGTGTAATGCTTCACAATTCAATTTTTTAGATCATATGGTGCAAATGCTAAAATGAAAAAATGAAACCAACCATTCATTTATTAATTTTTATCAGTTACTTCATTAATGAATAATTGCCATATTCTCTCATTTTTTAAATTTTACTTTTGCTAAATTGTGACTTTAGAAATGATCATTTGAATAAATAAAATCTACATGATTTTCTATTTTTCCATTTTTCTTTGCGCTGTGGGCTGTACCATTAGCGAGGGGGTGTGGCTGCAGACTTATTCATAAACGCTTAAAATGGCTTAATGTATCCTACCAATACAGTGACACTGGAGGAAACACATTATTAACAATAAACATATAGACCAGGGTTCCTCAATTAGTTTTCACCGAGGGCCAAATTCTGCCAACAATACCAAGCTGAGGGCCACCGACCATGTTATGACCAAAATGTTTGCTCTTGTTGTTGCTGCTGTTTTTGTTTTTATTGTTTTTTTGTTTTTTTTTGTTGTTAAAAGAGTCAGAAGATAAATATTCTTATATAATTATTAATTATTATGTTTTTTTCACAGAAGTCTTTTTTATTCAAACAATTATGAACATTTTTGTATTCAGATACAGAAAACGATAACTTTCCCGGTTGAATATTAAAAACAAAGGAACAAACTAAAAATCTGGATTTCCATGTCAACTGTTCCTGCTCACACTGGGTCTGCAATTGCAAATTTAATTATTAGATCTATCAGCATTAATATTTTTAGATTTTTGGGGGATCAAACTGTGGGTCCATGTAGTTTTTTGTCCTAACCATGCGCACAGTGACAAGCGAAAGGGATTTTATTTTTCGAAATGGTTTAAATTTCTGCGACGTCGCGGCTGGAACAACATACAAACTATGACAGTGATAATCCCAGGTATTGATTACATGCTTTATTCATTGTTAAAATAGTTTAATGTGAGTTTGAATATCATATTGCGTGACATTTATAGCCATACTGAAAGCAACAACAGATTACATCAAATCTAAAAATAAAATAAAATAAAATAAAACAAACATTAAAACTGCGAACTTAATGCGGACCAACAAGTGTTTTCCATGGCAAAAAAGGTATCAGTCACTCAGTATGTAGTTTTAATAATATTAAACATTTAAATAGCTATTTACATAGGTTTAATATTTATTAATTAGATTACAAACTTGTCCATTTCATTGTGAGTACCGTGTGCTTCTCGCTTTTGAATTGCTGTGATATTTAAATGATTCTGTCGCATTGCGTTGTTGCATCGCGTCTGGTTAGGAGTGTGAAGCGGTCGAACGTGGAAAGATTTGAAACTTTGACCGCGGCTTGCGCGCCAGTGGTGCGCTCCGCTGCTCGTGCGCTTAAAATTCGATGCAGCAACAAACCGTCCTCGCGAGGCGCAAACCAAGCCAACTGAATAGATTTCATAGCGCAGTGCTTTATGCGTTTGGTGTGAAAGCCCTTAAAAGGCTGAATTTTCATGCCACATTATTTGAAATTAGCGCGGGCCAAATAATTTTCTCTCACGGGCCGGATGTGGCCCGCGGGCCGCCTATTGAGGAACCCTGATATAGACCAATTATCAGTTTGTAAACATTCGGGATGCATGGTTGCAGAAAACCCGGAAGAGATAGCCTTTAGGGCTAGAGAATTAGACACATACAGCACAAAATACGTAGATTTAAAAAGATTATAGATTATATTGATTAGATGTCATTTTCAAAACGCTCTCCGCATATTACAAGGACGCGTCACCCATTGATAAGCACTTATTCAGCGAAATTGACGTTAGAAAGTGGGATAGTCTTAGAGATCTTAAACAGGGATGATGTTTTTTGTGGGCGGTTCAATGGCAATTTATGGAGACATGGATTAAAAGGTAAGTTTGATTTTATATTTCAAAATTCTGACTTTATTTTCGCAATTCCGAGATTATATCTCACAACTCTAATAAGGAAAAACAACTCGTCATTCTCTCTTTTCCTCTCGGTGCAGAGTTTATATCTCACATATCTCTGGTTTTTATTTCCTCAGAATTAACAACCTCACTAGTTTTGTTAAATTGAGTTATAAAGTTCAAATTAGGAGATAAAATAAATGAACGTTATGTAAACATGTTAATAGTGTAAATAATATGTCTTTGCTGTAACTGTATGGCTAATACAATACATCCCCTATGACCAGCATATGTGAATATTATGTAGACCTATTGTTTAAATCAAATGTATGCTTTAAAAATAGAGTAATCATAGCAGTTTTCATCCATAGTAAAAGTATTCTATAAAAATTATTTGCATTCCGACTGTGACATCAAAAGGCACAAAAATATATTTTTTTCTCTTATTCCATGGATTTTACCTGTTTACCTCCATTTGTTACCAGCATTTTTCTGCAACCACTATGCGCGCTTACTGATAATTGGTCTATAGGCTACTATTTACAGACAAGCAGAAAGCAAGCATCTGAACAAAATGTGCAAAGTTTCACGTGAAGCAATTTACTACCATTGAAATCTTCCTGCGATACACACACACACACACACACACACACACACTCACATAACCACCGGAGATGTAAGCTATACATAATAAAGCTTTATTCATAAAAACCAGCCCCCAGCTTCATGTAAAACTTTGTGTGTAAACAATAGGCGCTTTATTAATAAGGTGTATGATTTGCTTTTTTAATCACTGTCTTGAATTAGGCCACATTAAACATTTTTAAATAATGGTTTTCAATGACAGGAAAATGCTTAACGTGAGACTTTGCGTGTCGCGTTCATATTCCACTCACATCTGCTTCCCATAGGCAGGGCAATATAGTTTTACTAACTGTATTAGTAGAATACATTAAGCCACCGTAAGCGTTTGTGAAACAGTCTGTGGCCACACCCCCGTGCTAATGGTACAGCCCACAGTGCAAATTGTAAGATGAAAAAATGGAAAAATAGAAAATCGCTTAGATTTTATTTATTCAAATGATCATTTCTGAAATCACAATTTAGCAAAAGTAAAACTGAAAAAAGGAGAGAAAATGGCAATTATTCATTAAAGAAGTAACTGATAAAAATGGAAAAAAAAAAATATGTTTGGTTTTATTTTTTCGTTTTTGCATTTGCACCATATGTGAAGCTTTACACGGAACTAGTACGTTTCCTACCGTAAATATATAAAAACTTAACTTTTGATTAGTTATTAGTTATAATATATAATAAGAACTTCATTTGGACAACTTTAAAGGTGATTTCTCAATATTTAGAATTGTTTGCACCCTCAGATTTCAGATTTTCAAATTGCTGTATCTCGGCCAAATATTGTCCTACCCTAACAAATCCTAATTTAAAAAAATTTACCCGTTTGTGGTCCAGGGTTACATTTAACTAAAAGCCACAGAGTGTCTTAAATTGTTAGAAAGAATTCCAGGGGGCAAGTATTTCTACTTAATAAAAAAATTTAATTTCTAACATTGCTGTACACTGCATTGTGGGTACTGTGGAAACCTCATAAGGCTGCTACACATTCAGTCAATGAAAATCAAAAAAGTCTTCTGTTGTGTCACTCTGCACATGAATGTAGTAGTGAACACTCTAAATGAATTAGAGGAGGGCATTATTGTGTTTTGTGCACTACAAGCAAGCTGGTATGTGGATAAAGTGGATCTGTACCTTTTTGTGTCACACACACACACACACACACACACACATCTTTGGTGCTGACTTTTTGCTGAGCCAGCTCAATAAATCAAGCACACTGATCAATCTTGCCACACTTTACATTTACTGCCATGATCAGTAATCAGACCTGCATCTATTCAGGACTGTGCAGACCAATTTAACGGCACTAACACCTATGATTGTGAACCATCAGACACATTCTATCAGCACACTCAATGCAATCTATAAAGGCATCTGGGCACCTTTAAGAGCGTGTATCCATCCAGGTGTGTGTAACCTGAGTGATTTTTTGACTGTTGGTCAGCAGTTCTATTGAGATTGTTGCTGCATTATGTGCTGTCAAGAGAATCTAGATGTTTTCAATTAGAAAATTACAGTTGTATTTATTCATGTTTCCTGTTATGCTTCTAGTGCCTTTGGAAGAAAATGTTCTTTTATTGGAACACGATGAGATTATCAAGCCAGAGCTGCGTTCAACATCACAATAAGCTCAAGACGTTCGTCATCTTCAGCAGAGATGACAAGATACTGCGTCTTTTGGCTGACAAACACTGAGGCAACATCCCACTGCCGATTTCAAGCTTACCAGCCACCACAAATTTCATCAGATGACAAAAAAGAACACGTTTGATTATGCATGTGTGAATTTAGGTATGACATTCACACAGAAAACTGCTGCATTGTTTGCCACACAGCAGTGATAAAACAGCTGGCACATTTTCACACACACGTGGAACCCCTTGCTGAGATCCAGGACATGTTTAAAGCAGCAGTGGGCTTTCATTGATATTCTTTGAATCCAGTCAAAAATAATTAACAAAAATGACTTGTCATTAAAATTGAGTAAAATACACTTTATAGTATTAGAACTTAATGTTACAGTATACTGTAAATTTGTCACTACAATCTGGTCATCTATAATTACAAGAAAAGATGATTATATTCTTTAGACAACTGTTTCACATAATTAAAAAAAGAGCCAGAGCTAGTCTGTTCATTATTTCATTTAGCTATCTAAATGGTCTATTGTTAATTCCATTGAACCGCTGATCTGTGGTTTTTGCTTGAGTAATCAGAACAATTAATTGCCGAGGACCAACATCTCAAAAAGCCTAATCATCAAATCTAGTGTATCTGCAATTGTTTTAGAGATAGCCTTTGTGATTAATACATCAGGGGCGTTTTCTCAGGAGACCGTGGAAGCAGAGCAAAAAACGTAACAAATACGATCCAAATCATGTTTCACACATTACATTTCTCTAAAGTAACACTGAAGTAAAGTAACAACGCAAAAGCTTTTGCGTTGGCAGAAAAAAGAAAACTGAAAAGGTCCAATCAGGTTTTGAAAACTGTCCTTTTCAGTAAAAGAAGAATCAAACAGTTTAGTGAGTTTACAACTGAATCCTTGCCTACTCTGGGGGAAAAAAATCACAAATCCTAATCAAAGTAGACAATATTATAATAGAGAAGAGGGACATTCCCTCAGAAATGTACACAAAGACTGCTCTTCAGAAGAGAAAGTCTGCACTGCAGTTGTGTTCAAAGTCTAAAAGATAAAACACATGTTAAAAGATTCAAAAAAACATTTTGTGAAAGGTTAGAAATAAAAAAAAAAACATTCAAAGAAAATAGATTAGGCAATAAAAGTTGTTTTGTCTTTTTTTGGCTGCCTTGTACAGTGGTTTCCACAAGTTACTTTCAAAGGCTAAGTTTTAAAATGTGGCAACAGAGAAGCCACATTGGAGGCAATGTATAAAATAAAAACATTTAATGCAAGCCTTTATAAGCAAAAAAAAAGTGCAGTCTTGCACTGCAACTGACAAAAAGAAGTTAACATTACTCAACATAATAAAAAAATCCTGATAATTTACTGACCCCACTGTCATCCAAGATGCTCATGTCTTTCAGTCACAAATAAAAAAAAATATTTTTTGAGGAAAACATTCCAGGATTTTTCTCCATAGTCAAAGACTATAGAATACCCAAGACGTTTTACTCGTATAGTTTTGAATGGGGGAAAATGCAACGCTCATTATGGCCACGAAGCCCTGCCATCTTAATGAAAGAGCCAATCGTTGATCAGTAAAGTCAACGCATCACTGCAGCTGCCGTTAGAAGTCCCATTTGTTACAGAAACAATTGGCGTTCTAAGATGTGCGCTCAGTACTGCGCATGCACTCTGGCTGATAAAAAATACATCTGAAAAATATGTGTTTTTAACGCTACACTGCAAAAAATGCTTTTCTAGCTTAGATTTTTGTCTTGTTTCCAGCCGAAATATCTAAAAATTCTTAAATTAAGAATTACTTTCTAGACAAGTACATGTTAATGTCTTGTTTTCAGAAAAAAAGAAGTCAAAATTAAGTGAGGTTTTGCTTGAAATGAGCAAAATAATCTGCCAATGGGGTACACAAAATAATCTAGTCTTCTGCTTGAAATAAGATTATTTTGCTTACCCCATTGGCAGATTATTTTGCTTGTTTCAAGCAAAACCTCACTTAATTTTGACTTCTTTTTTCTGAAAACAAGACAATAGATTTTACTTGTCTAGAAAATCCTTCTTGATTTAAGAACTTTTAGATATTTTGTCTAGAAACAAGACAAAAAATCATTTTTTGCAGTGTATAAAAGCACAAGGAACCATATTTATGAGGCAGTTCTTGTCAGATTTCACTGGTGATTTCAAACATGAAATTTAATCAACTTGCTGAACAGTTTTGGAAAATTTGATGCTTCCCCATTCAAAGAGACAGGAGCTGCGCTTGCATGCCTGAGAGGCGTTTCAAAGATGGCCGCCAAGTGGAATGACTTGCCTTAAAGGGACTTTGCCATAATGGACCTAAATGATGGCCAACGGGTTGAAGGTCCAAATTGCAGTTTCAATGCAGCTTCAAAGAGCTCTACATGATCCCAGCCAAGAAACAAGGGTCTTATTTAATGAAACGTTCTGCCATTTTCTACAAAAAAAAAAAAAAAGTGACTTTTTAACCACAAATGCTCGTCTTGCACTAGCCCTCCCGCATTACTTAGTCACATTGGAAAGGTCACTCATGACAATGAAAGACATGTGACAATGACCAATCCTTATTCCTTGGCTGGGATCACGTAGAGCCTTTTAAAGTTGCACTGAAACTGCCGTTTGGACTCCACTATGTGGAGAAAAATCCTGGAATGTTTTCCTCAAAAAACATAATTTCTTTGCGACTGAGAACACAAAAGACATGAACATCTTGGATCACATAGAGTGAGTAAATTATCAGGAAATTTATTCTGGAAGTGAACTTCTCCTTTAACCTAAGGTTGCTCCACAAGGACTGTCCCTGTAATAAGTGTACTGTAAGTCAATTTGGATGAAACGGTCTGTCACAAGCATCTGCTAAATAAAGGAAACAGGTTGGAGCCAATTACGATGCATTACATTACAATCTTTTGTTATTTGTCTAACCAGTCTCTTCTTTAGCTGATGCAATTCATTTAGGACTCCCAATAGCCCACCGATCCCAAAAGGTCAGGTCAACATAATGGCGTTGTACTTCTTATAGATTTTTAAAGAAGAATGTCAGAGAAAGGACATTGTGCAGCATATTGGCATGATGTGACTTTTCTAGAGTGTATTGATTTCCTCCCAACCATCTATCCTCAGCATGTGGGCGTTCACAAGGCCTTGAGCTAGATAACAGTCCATGACACCTGGATCATCCTATGGCTATGACCCTGAACCAGATCCAAGGGCAGTGTCGTCTGTTGCTAAACCTTCACATAACCATCTTCAGGCTTGAATAGGCTCATCTCGCTCAAATTCTGCATTTCCTTTTGCTCATGATTGTTTTATTTGTTTTTCACTCGTTGGTCTACTTCCAATTTTTCTCCCTCTGGGATCCTATTTGCTTTCTAACCTAAAACAAATCAGTTTGTTTTATTATTTTTTTTAGCTTTGAATTTATTTTCTAATTTTTATTCTGAAAAGGTTATATTGACGTTTTCCCTTCCTGCCAACGGTTCTACGTCGTCTTATCTCCAGAGCGGCTAGCATATGTTACGTATTGATTGTCTTTTGTCTGCTTCGCACTAACCGCTATTGACAAACACATCCAATCATACTTTCCTAAGCCTGCTGTCCATAAAGACACAGAATCGAACCCCAATCATGGGTCACAGATGCTATCTAACAGCTTTATCTGAGTTGTGCTCTAACTCTCACTATGTCCTCTCTATGTCGCTGTCACTCATATCAGCCTCATCTTGGGCATCACCGTCACTCTCACTGAGACACCAAACCTGTTGAAACTCACATTTATCTATGATTGTCATTTTACTCATACAAAGCCAAGGTATTAGAAGACAGTTGGAAGATAAACACTATGTACTGTATGTTTGGAAACACACGCTGTTTCTGCTGTTAAAAACAGCACAATAGGTGTATCATGAGAACAAGGGAACAATGATGGACAGCAAGGTTTTTACTGAATAATGACTTAGTTGTGTGACACATCAGAGTTAAACAGATTAGGGAAGAAGCATATATCAGCTATTACATCCCGAAAAGAAATTTAAATATAGCCTAGATGGCATTTTAACAGAGAACCTAATTTAAAGAGGCAATGTCTTCCAGAGTGCCACTTTTTCTGAACACCACAGTAAAGGTCACAGAGAGCCCGAGAGTGACACACGCAAACATTCTTCTGAGTTCTGCCCATTATCCATTCATCTTTAAAGGAGCTTTTTCATAACAAGGCGCTTTTGGAGATAAACTATAAAGCGCAAAAGAATTCACAGCTATCTAATTTTAAAGTAAGAAAGCATTTAGAAGTTAGCGTGCATATGCAGCCTCTAAAGTACTAATCCACAGTTTCATGTTGCTGTTTGAAATGTGAAATGCACAAGTAAAATGCCCAGGGAAAAGGGAGAAAGGTGAAAAATTATGCAGGCAATAACATTTCCAGATGCTATGTGTTCAGTCAAGGACCTTCAGAGCAGAGAGGGTGTTTGATCAATAGAGCATCAGTGCTGAGATGCAGACCTGTGACTGACATTCACATTCCATTTCTCTATCAGACATGACAAGCCGATGGAAGGACGCACAGATGGATAGAGACAGACAAGTAAATGGAAAGATAGATGGACGCACAGATGGACAGACTGATGGATGGATGGATAGACGGACAGACGGACGGATGCTACAGGTACATGAATAGTTGGATAGATGGATGGATGGATCAAAGGATCAATGGATGGTACAGGTGAATGGATTTACAGATGGATGCATGGATGGACAGAAGGGTGGATGAATGGATGGATAGATGGACAGAAGAATGGATGGATGGATGGATGGATGGACATGTGGATGGATTGACAGATGGATGCATGGATGAACGGATGGATGGACGGAAGGGTGGATGGATGGATGGATGGATGGATGGATGGATGGATGGATGGATGGATGGATGGATAGTGGACACATGGATGGACGGAAGGGTGGATGGATGGATAGATGAAAGGATGGATTGATGGATGGACAGAAGGGTGGGTGGATGGATGGAGACAGGTACATGGATGGATGGATGGATGGATGGATGGATGGAAGGAAGGATGGATGGACTGATTGATTGAAGGATGGATAAATGGATGGATGGAGACAGACGGATGCATGGATGAACGGATGGATGGACGGAAGGGTGGATGGATGGATGGATGGATGGAAGAACAAATGGATGGATGGATGGATGGATGGATGGATGGAAGAACAAATGGATGGATGGAAGGACAAATGGATGGATGGATGGATGGATGGATGGAGACAGGTACATGGACAGATGGATGGGTGGATAGATGGAAGGACAAATGGATGGATGTATGGAGACAGGTACATGGATGGATGGATGGATGGAAGGAAGGACGAATGAATGGATGGATGGATGGATGGATGGAGACAATCAGCAACATGGATGAAAAGATTGATAGATAGAGACAGAAAGGAACAGGGATGGATAGGTGGATGGATAAATGGAGACAGACAGGAACATGAAAGGACTGATGGATGGATGGATGGATGGATGGATGGACAGACGGATGGATGGTACAGGTACATGGATGGATGGACAGATGGGTGGATGGAGAAATGGATGGAGAAAGGTACATGGATGAGTGGATGGATACAAACAGGATGATGGATTAAAGGATTGATGGATAGAGACAGAAAGTTACATGGATGGATGGAAACAGACAGATAAATGGACGGATGTATTGCTGAATGAATGAATGGGGACAGTGGTGGAGAGACAGATCTTAGATTGCAAGTTAGTGGTTTTGGGTCTCTGGCCTCTCCAGCTCTGAAACAAACTACAAACAAAAGTCTTGTCAATGATTGGACCTGTAGGAACATCAATTCCTCCCCATAGAGCTTTTTACTTCCCTTGCATCCTCCAGAAATGTCTTTCGTCCCTAACTTCTTCACTTGCCCCCTGGTACAGAAAGGCTGATGCATTTCCCTCTCTAAAAGTAGGTGAAGGCCTCCACGTAAAAATATAAAATGTTCTCCCACTCATCCTCGGTGGCAGGATAAATGGGAAAGAAGAAGGTGATGCGAGGCCTTGTATTGATTCAGTTTCTATGGCCACAAATACCTGGCAGCATAATAAGCCTGTGTGCTTCAAGATTCACAGCTTTTAAGGCATCAAATAGCCTTGCTGTTATCAGCAAATCATGCTGCTCACCACACAGTCTGGCTATACATCAGCGACCACATGAAAGGACCAGAGAGAGAGGTAGATATTAATAGTTTTAGAGGCAGGACTCAGGCCAGTGGTGTGTGCTGGAGCGATGCTAAATGTCCAGGAATGTAAGTAGCTGGGTTATGGAGGGCCCTTGATGAGGGCTTTGTTTATGACCCACAGAAAGTAATGAAGTCACTGTCTGTGTCCGAGAGAGAAGGCTCCTGCCTTGCTGCCCAGTCAGCCAATGACCAACAGAGAGAATTTATATATTTCAGACAAGCTTCCAAGACACCTAATGATGTCATATCTAATGACATAAGCTTTTATGGTAATCAAGCCAATATCTAATGGCTATAGTGGTTATTTCTCAGTAGAAATAAAATGTACTTAAATCTAAATATAATACAAAATACAATAAAACATTTATGTGTTTAAGTTTATACACCACCAGTCAAAAGTTTTTGAACAGTATGATTTTTAATGTTTTTTAAAAGGTCTCTACTGCTCACCAAGTCTGCATTTATTTGATCCAAAGTACAGCAAAAACAGTAACATTTTAAAATATTTTTGCTATTTAAAATATTTGTTTTCTATTAAAATATATTTTAAAAATTAATTTATTCATGTGATTTCAAAGCTGAATTATTAGCATCATTACTTCAGTCATTACTCCAGTCACATGGTCCTTTGCTGCACAAAAAAACATGTATTATTATTATTATTATTATTATTATGTTTAAAACAGCTAAGTAGAATTTTTTTAATAGAATAGAACGTTCAGAAGAACAGCATTTACCTGAAATTTCAATATTATTTTAACATATAACATATAATTTAACATTATGTGTATCAACTGTTTTGATCAATTTAAAGCATCCTTGCTAAATAAAAGTATTTCAAATGATTTCTGAAGGATTATGTGACACTGAAGACTGGAGTAATGATGCTGAAAATGTAGCTTTGATCAAAGGAATAAATTACATTCCAAAATATATTCAAATAGAAAGTAGTTATTTTAAATAGTAGAAATATTTCACAATATTGCTGTTTTTGGATAAAATAAATGCAGGCTTGGTGAGCAAAAGACACTTCTTTAAAAACATTAAAAATCTTACTGTTCAAAAACTTTTGACTGGTAGCTTATATCATACTGGGACAAAAATAAGAGCGTTAAGTTTAATAGTATTTGATAGCCTGACGTCAGGTACAAAAAAATATCTATATTTATCTTTAATTATGCGTGATTATATGGCTAACTGCATTTTATAATTATAGTTTTAGCCTTTTGTCTGCGACCCTAGATAAAGTGTCGAAGGGAACAGCAGAAACTCTACTCTAAAAGGAGGCAGGTCAAAAGTTTAGGCCCCCTTTTGGATCTCTTGACTGCAACTATATTCCTCTCATCCTATCAGAACATACCTGTGACCAAATTTTAGGTCACGACCCACCAGATGAGTACCACTCCACTTGAAATAAACGTAGGCTATGCTTGTAAATTTATACTCTCCTCTTTGAGACCTAGAGAACTTAACGCACTCTTGACAGTACAGCCTACCAGAATGCACAAATATCCAAAAGCACTTCTCTACCAAGCCCTCCCGTTCACAACAAGCATCAAAGTAAACACTCCCTAGCTGTGTCAGTCATTAATTTACACAGCGAACAGACATTAAAAAAAAAAAAGAAGGAGAATACAGAATGACAAAAAATATTCTAGTCTGCCCGCCTCTGTCTCTTTCTCTTTCTGGTGCAATCACTAACAGTAATGAAAGGCATCGTGTAATCGGTAAGACAGCGCTCGAAGATGAACTGCTGGTGAGTTTGACAGGAAACGTATGTGTATGTAGATCTTTCTCATTTTTTGAAAATCTGTGTGCACGTGGAAGCGCACACGCCGCAGACTAGATGACACGCTTTGTTGTATAACAAACTTAGCAGAGTGTTCCTCTGCCTTGCATTTCTAACAGACAGGGAGGTATGGGAAATATTAAACTTCTCCAGTGATGAGCTTGCCATCAGAGGGAAGATGTGACTGTTGGATGAATCAGCCTCTGACTCTTCTACCTCTTACACACGTAATGAGCAACGCACCTCTAAATGTTTAATGCAGCCAGTAGGATATGTGGGCTGCTGTGTCAATATGCTGTGGATTAGCAGCTTTTGAAAGAAGGGCCACGTCGATTTGAAGATGACGATAATCTCCGCTCTATTAACAGACAGCGAGTTATTTCTGCCATGTGCCACATTCGGCAAACACAGTTGATACAATCAGCTACCCAATTTCAACATATTTATAATCAAGAATCTTTGTTAAAGAATTCACAGTACATGAGGGTGTTTGCCACAAAAATGGAAATTCTGTTAACATTTAGGGGCCATTTACACAAAATGCATTTTTTTGTGTTTGAAAGCGTGACAACCAGGGTTTTAAAACTTTTAATGTCAGCATCATGTTTTTTAGACTTGTCAAAAACATCCATCTAGCACATTTAAATGGAAAAAACAATAGTTCTGTGTGAATTGCCTCTTGCTCACCCTCATGTTCCAAATACAAAACCAAATCATCTTGTTCCATGAAACACAAAATTACATTTTGAATAGTGTACTGGTTATGTTTTGTGCATGCAATTAAAATAAATTGGGAGCTTTTAAGCTGCAAAAAGGACATAAAAGCACCATAAAATACCTTAATGTCTCCCAGAAGTATTTCAAACATAATTCTATCATGATTTATTCTCTCAGAATGGAGCATATGAGTCCTATGAAATACTTTTATATTTTTTTTATAGTGCTCTTTTGTCCTTTTTGGAGCCTAACAAGCCACCGGCTACTATCGTTCCTCATTCCTTACTTTATTTTTCAGCGCAGAAGTATGCTAATTCCTGTGAAAGTGCACGACTTCTGATTCATTAGACACTATAGGTATAAATAACTAGAGAAATAACAAAGTCAGTTAATGTAAAAATTATTTCCACTATATATTTGTGTGCTTTTGATTTTGTTAATAAATTAAAATAACATGATAGCAAATAACAGTTTGCATAATTAATCAACAAAACAGACTTAAGCTAAAACGAGGTTTTACAAAACTCATACAGGTTTGTACTGACATGACAGTGAACACTTTTAGAATTAAAATTTTTGTTCAAACTATCCTTTTAATGTTTTGACCTCAAATTTAAAGACAATTTACAGAATTGTTTCTAAACACATTTTCTAAACACATTATAAATGTGAGAAATGTATTGCTGAAAACATGTTACAAAGATGCACTACTTTTCCATTGTTTTTCTACGTAAAAGCACTTGATGGACGTGCGTGATCGTTACGCTCGCATATCGCTTCTTTTGCAGTGCCTCGCACAGGAGCGTCGCGTTTTTAAGACACTGTGTCAAGTTAAAAGAATTTCCACTTTTACGCACAGTGCCGCGCATCAATGTCAGTTCCAAAGCAGTGGACCAATCAGAAGAACTCGGAGGCGGCACAAGCATTGCGAGCTTCTGTTTACATTAGCAAGTTGGCATGACAACTGTTCCCTCTCAAGCTAGGGGAACGCCGTCAGCGTGACTCGTGTCTGAAGCATACATCCAAAACTCCAAGCGGTGGCCGGCGACAGCCTATGACGTCACTCTCGGCACGACTCGTCGCTGCCGGCGTGTCACTACCAGTGCGGCCATAGCAAAAAAGGCCGCCGGTAGAACACATCATTCTCTTCTTCGTCTTCAGCGACTGTTTTGTCTCAAGCGTGCATCTTCCGGTAAGAGTGATTCTCTTTCTTACATAATGGCGAGCACTAGCAAGACGTTTAAGAAGTGCGCGGATCCGTGTCCTCGTTATCTGACAGCTGATGACACGCACGATCTTTGCGTCTTTTATTTGGGTGAGGAGCATGCACGCGACGTCCTCGAGGGGGCTGTCTGCGTGCATTGTGAGCTTTTTCCAATGAAAAAGCTCCGCTCTCATCTTGCTCTCTTTTCGAGGAAAGAGCAGCAGCCGTCTGCTTCCCGCGGCTCAGGACCCTCCACTGCTGAGGCTCGGAGGAAAATGAACTCGTGGGGATCGCAGGAGGATCTGGCCGACGAGTTAAAGAAGGGACTTTCCCTTTCGCGCTCGTCGGTCAGAGACGAGAGTGAGCTTCTTGAGGATGATGTAGTTTCCCTAACGTCATCTGATCAGGAAGCCAGTGCTCTATTGGGTTCTACCCAAGAAGAGCAGGAGATGTCTGAAGGTGAAGAAGCTGAGGCTGAGCCTTCTCAATCCTCCTGCCCTGCATATGAGGAGCTGTTGGCATGACAACTGTTCCCTCTCAAGCTAGGGGAACGCCGTCAGCGTGACTTGTGTCTGAAGCATACATCCAAAACTACAAGCGGTGGCCGGCGACAGCCTATGACGTCACTCTCGGCACGACTCGTCGCTGCCGGCGTGTCACTACCAGTGCGACCATAGCATAAAAGGCCGCCGGTAGAACACATCATTCTCTTCTTCGTCTTCAGCGACTGTTTTGTCTCAAGCGTGCATCTTCCGGTAAGAGTGATTCTCTTTCTTACATAATGGCGAGCACTAGCAAGACATTTAAGAAGTGCGCGGATCCGTGTCCTCGTTATCTGACAGCTGATGACACACACGATCTTTGCGTCTTTTATTTGGGTGAGGAGCATGCACGCGACGTCCTCGAGGGGGCTGTCTGCGTGCATTGTGAGCTTTTTCCAATGAAAAAGCTCCGCTCTCATCTTGCTCTCTTTTCGAGGAAAGAGCAGCAGCCGTCTGCTTCCCGCGGCTCAGGACCCTCCACTGCTGAGGCTCGGAAGAAAATGAACTTGTGGGGATCGCAGGAGGATCTGGCCGACGAGTTAAAGAAGGGACTTTCCCTTTCGCGCTCGTCGGTCAGAGACGAGAGTGAGCTTCTTGAGGATGATGTAGTTTCCCTAACATCATCTGATCAGGAAGCCAGTGCTCTATTGGGTTCTACCCAAGAAGAGCAGGAGATGTCTGAAGGCGAAGAAGCTGAGGCTGAGCCTTCTCAATCCTCCTGCCCTGCATATGAGGAGCTGTTGGATGTTATGGACCGTGCCACAACAAGACTTGACTTGCCGTGGAAGCGGGCCAGGAAGGTGGCGCCGCGGGGTCGTCTCGATGAACGCTACCTTTCTGATCATAACCCCCCAGCCCTAGTGAGCCTTCCATTTCTTCCCGATCTCCATACAGAGGTCGAGAAGGCTTGGAAAAAGCCGTTTTCTTCCCGCATCCATAATTTCCCACACGCTAATTATGCGAATATTGAGGGAATGTCTGATTACGGCTATGAGAAGATGCCCCCTGTAGAAGTATCTCTCTACTGGTGAGCCGTCTTCTCTCAATGCTCCCTCCTTGCTTCAATCCCCCTTCATTTAACATCTCGATTGAACGGCAAGGCACATGCAGCAGCAGGTCAGGCTGTGGGCGTGTTGCACACTATGGCTGTGCTTCAGGCCTATCAGGCAGACCTGCTGAAAGACCTGGACAAGGGTCAGGGCCTTTCCCCTGATGAGGTTGCTGAGCTGTGTCGCACCACGGATCTTGCTCTCTGGGCCACCAAGCAGGCTGCTACCTCCATGGGTAGGTCCATGGTGGCCATGGTGGTCACGGACAGACATCTGTGGGTAAACCTGGCTGACATTGGGAAGAAAGAAAGGGGCTTCCTTCTTGATGCGCCGGTTTCGCCTTCTGAGCTTTTTGGTGCCTCCGTTGAGACGGTGGTCGAGAAGTTCAGGGAGGCAAAGACGCATTCTGCTGCCTTCAGAACCTTCATTCCTCGAAGGTCCAGGTCTGAGCCCGAACAACATGGGGGTCCTGGCCCGTCTCGTTCTGAGGAACAAAGACAAAGGCTAGTGTCGCTACCCCGTGCCCCTCCCCCGCCTGCGGGTGGGTCTAGGAGGAAGCATGGGTCAAAGGCAGGTAGACAAGATCTGAGGGAAGTGATTCAGACGAGACAACGTTCTCGCCAGAATCAGAGCAAAACTTAAAACAAGGGGCTTTAACATCTGCCCCTTCCTCCCTTCTTAATTCCCCCATTATCACTGCATCTCACCTGTCCGAGGTCAGGTAAGAATTTCATACACGCACCCCCGGACCTATGATGTATTCGGTTGACTTCTATACTTAGAAGCCGCCTTTACTGGAATTGGTCTGGAATTGGACTTCTTCTGAAGTCGGGCGCAGGGACCATGATTGTTACGATCCATGTTCTGTTGTTACCTAATGTGGTATGGCTGTTGTGTTCTTCCTTTGTTTCAGGAATAGAGCCTCGCCTGTGGATCACGGGACCCCTTTGTCCCCGTTGACTTCTGCAGCAGGTCACCACTTCGGAGATGCCCCTTTGATCACGAGGGCCCAGGTACATGACCACAACCTCCCATGGTCTCGTGAGTACATCTTTAATGTGTCCTGCCTCCTTGCTGTGTTTCGGGGACCTCTCGGCTGTGTTTTGCTTTCTTTCAGGGTAGGTCCTCAGCAAGTACCCTCCTCCCCAGTCTACTTACCTCATTTTTGGCCATCCGTTCACTCGGATCCGCCCTTTCCGGTCTTGGATCCCTGTGAAACCTTCTGACTTCAGATCCCCTTTTACAGCATGGTATCCTAAGGCTCTTAGCCCCTTCTTCAGGTAAGCTTCTGGATTCTTTTTCTCAGAATGCCCCTGGACATCCCTGGTGGGACACCACGCCTTGAGGACTGTCTCTGAGAAACCGCCCCGAGGGGCTTCCTTCTTAGCTATACACTAGTGGATTTTCTATCACCCCTCTGCGGAGTGGGTCTGATTCTGAGGTGTTTTTGCAAAAACCCCTCCGGAAATGCTGGCTCCGAGGAACCAAGTCATTTCTTCAGGCTTCTGTTGAGGCAGAAAGCCTAATCCACTTAGGTTAGTTATAGCTATGTTTCTCAGTCTCAGCCCTCTCTGGCTATGTATGGCTATGCTCCCCTCTCTGCGGAAGCGTTTCTTAAGAGCTCGCCACCCCCGTGAAGCTCAAGATATCTCGCTTCATGGCAGTATTACCAGTCGACTAGTAGCTTGAGGGCTACTTGTCCTGGTTGGGTATAGCAGTCCTCCCCTCACCTGGGGATTGAACTATAGATAGCCCCTCACTGCCCGTCATTTGGAGCCCTGTTGAGTGTGACCTCCCTGGCACACTATATCACTAATCCATTAGTGGTAGGTGTGCACGCAAGCCTTTGCGCACCTTTCTAAAACCCACATTTGTGGTAAGTGCACATGCAAGTCGCTGGGCACTTTCTAAAATCCTTTATGGTATGGGTTACGCGCTAGACTTCGTTCCCATTCTCTGAGTAGGTTATGCCCCGGTTACCTTGGGTCCCTCTCTATTTATGTATCCTAGCAGATACCTCTTGAGCTTCCGCTACCTAGGATTTGCAGAGGCATTCCTTGGTTAACCTCCCCCAAGTAACGGTTCTTCAAATCCATGTTTATGGTTAGTGCGCACGCAAGTCTCTGGGCACTTCGCTAAAACCCACATGAGTGGTAAGTGCGCACGCAAGTCTCTGGGCACTTCGCTAAAACCCACATGAGTGGTAAGTGCGCACGCAGGTCTTTGTGCACTTTCTAAATCCTATATGGTATGGGTTACGCGCTAGACTTCGTTCCCATTCTTGAGTTGGTTACGCCCCGGTCTCCTTGGGCTCCTCTCCATCCTCGTATCTTCGGATACCTCTTAGCTCTAGGACCTGCTGAGGCACTCCTAGGCTTAGACTGCCCTCTGAACAGGGTATTGCTACCTGTGTTCTGTAAGTCGTTCCTGAGGGAGCAGATCTTTCGGAACTACTTGTAGCTCTTACTGGACAGGCAGGCCCAGCTTTCGCTGGGCTCTTGCTGTACCCCCTTAAAGGAGTCTGCTCGATTCCAAGCCTGAGCTCTATCCTTCTGCCCCCTTTCAGGTAGTCAGGTAGTGGCTCAGGCCTCTGGCCGAAGGGGGTAACGTCTCGGACAGCCGTCACTAACGTCTCTGGGGCAATTCTCTTAAAGATAAGTGAGTTGGTACTTAGTGCTTGCCTCATTAGCATGCACTCCCCTCAGCATGGCAGCGTGGGTATAACCGTTCCCCTAGCGCCCCCAAGAGGACGCAGTTCGATGTTCCCTTGAGAGGGAATGTCTCAGGTTACATATGTAACCATGGTTCCCTAGATAGGGAACGAGACACTGCGTCCTCTAGGCTGGTCGCCATGCTTCGGACATAAGCTTCAGACGAAGAAGCGAATGATGTGTTCTACCGGCGGCCTTTTATGCTATGGCCGCACTGGTAGTGACGCACCGGCAGCGACGAGTCGTGCCAAGAGTGACGTCATAGGCTGTCGCCGGCCACCGCTTGTAGTTTTGGATGTATGCTTCAGACACGAGTCACGCTGACGGCGTTCCCCTAGCGCCCCCTAGAGGATGCAGTGTCTCATTCCCTATCTAGGGAACCATGGTTACATACGTAACCTGAGACGTTTATTTGATTGCAACATGGCGGAGGAGGCGCTCATAGTGGCTGTGTCCGGATACCCTGAATTATATAACATTTCTTCAAGCGATTATCACAACTTTTTCTTTAAAAAAGGAGCTTGGATTGAAATATCTCTGTCACTGAATGTATATATACTGAAAATGCCCCTTATTGTCGTTATTGCATCACATCTTAAAATCGCGTCTAGAGACCCTTGCGTTCTATGCTGCACTTTTTTAAAAATCATTCCTGAGCGCTGTGTCTCGCAGTTTTAGACGCAAAGACGCATTCTGTGTGAATGGCCCCATAGTGCGATTCGCCAATAAACAAAAGAAGAAGAAGAAGAAGAAGAAGAACAAGAAGAAGAAGAGTACAGAATCAAGTAGGAGTCTATACAACAGAGATGGTAGCAATATTGTTAGCTATCAGGTGGATGGAGGATACTCGGCCAATGAAAGCGGTGATATGTTCAGATTCATTCTCTTCATTATCACGCCTTATCAGTGGAAGATCTTCAAGACAAGACATCTTGTATGAAATTCTTGTGAATAAGATGAGAATTAAGATTTGTTTCTTGTGGGTTTCAGCACATGTGGGAGTGGAGGGAAATGATGGTGTGGATCATTTAGCAAAGCAGGCACTGAAATGATCACAAACAGAAATTAATATTCCACTCAGCAAAGAAGTAGTTAAAGCTAAAATTAGAACAGCAATAAAAGTTAAATGGCAAGAAGTTTGGAATAAGGAGGAGAGAGGAAGACATCTTTATCATATTCAAAATCAAGTTGGGGGTAAAAGAGTAAACTGTGGTAGCAAAAGAGAAGATGTAACAATTATCAGACTTTGCCTTGGTCATACTGCTTTACATTTTTCTTTATATAAAATGAATAAGCATGAGTCTGGGAACTGTAGGCTGCGTCCGAAAGCTGCCATATCAGGGTATGACTTTGAAGGCTGCAAAGGCAACTCCGGGAGCAGTTTCGGACAGGCTTCAGAGGCACTGTAACATGATGTCGTTGCTAGGTTACCTAACGGTTATGTTGTACATTTTGGAGAAAAACGATCTAATACGGTTATGTATAAATGCTTTACTAATACATAAAGACCTCGATGTCATTGCCTGCCTTAGGTCTGTACGTCAGAGAAGATATTTTTAGTTTAAAAAATAAAAGCACTGATACAGTGGTATTATTGCAGAACAGGTAATTGTTATTAGAGGCGGTTTCGGTATTATTAGTAGTATATTGTTATTTGCTTATTTACTACTCATTTGAGTCCTTTTAACATTTTTATAAAGTAGTATTATTACAAACAATATAGTTTTTAAAACTCTTTTGAATAATGGTTCGAATTATTATAAAACATATAATGCTTTAATGACATACTTTAAAAAAGTAAACCTGTTTAACAGGATTTAGTGGTTAATTAATTAACTAATTTATTATTTATTTTATTATTTTTATTTTTTTTTTTATTGATCTAGCTCTTCCTATTCCATCAATGGTCCACACTCCAGCCGAGTAGGTGGCGGGAATGCAGCTATTGTTTGTTTGCCAACCCCCACAAAACTCCAAAAGAAGAAGAAGAAGAAGAAGAGTACAGCCTGCAAAAGGCTAAAACATGGGCTGTGTTTGAAATGGCATACTTGCTTACTGCCCAGTACACAGTGCATACTGCCTACTATTCTTTATAGAATAGCGTGTGAAACAGTATACAATAAGTAAGAGAATAGTAGGTTTAAATGATAATCAGGGCATTTCATGCATACAGAAAATTCACATACACAGTATACACATAGGACAATATACTGCAATATAGTAGGAGTTGAGAAACTTCAGTTTTATGTTCAACTGAAAGTAGGTAAGGCTGTGTTTGCTATGAAATTTATGTTTAACAATGTATTGCATTTGAAGTGTTATGTGAACATTTAGTACGGTTTTTGTCTGATTTTTGTAGACAGACTTTGTGTCCATGTGTGTTTGAGTCCTTGTTGAGAAACTGTTTTAAACTTTGTTTGAAAAAAGACTTTTTGTTCTGTGGAGGAATATGGTGTTTGATATTGAGACTGTGGAGGAAGTTTAAAATTTTATTTACAAAGATCTTCATCTCACCGTTGATCCATCATTCTTTTATGGGTCTTCCAGTTTGCTGGGAACTTTGATATTGATTACAAAGGCATATGGATTAAGATGGACAACTATGTTGGACTGGAAAACAGATAAGACTTTATTCACTCTCTCACTTTTCATTCATCTTCCATGGACAGTGACCTGCTTTGGATTCCATCAATAAGGTTTTTTTGTGTGTGTGTGTGTGTGTGTGTGTGTGTTTGGTTGTTCATTTTATTTAGCTGTAAGTGTTGTCAATAAAAGTTTAAATGATTTGAGATGTGTGCTTAATTTTCCTACTAAATATAAAATATACATTTTGCATTTAATAAGTGACTCTAATTCCTGTCTTGTAAAATAAATAATTTTATTGACAAGTGGTTACCTTTTCATAATTAAGCTGTATAGCAGTTTTTGGGATTGGTTAAACCGGAGCAAAGTCCCTTTAAGGCAAGTCATTCCACTCGGTGGCCATCTTTAAGGCTTTTCACACTTGAAATTGTTAATCCTGGGTTATCCTAAACCCCGGATAAATGGAATCCTGGGTTATCTGTAATCACGTTTCACACTGCTCATACTATACCTGGGGTTATCTGTTAATCCTGGGTATTCATTAGCAGACGTTTCACACTGTACATTCCTAAACCCCGGGTTAACGTTCTTATTTGCAGTGTCTCTGTCACTGATTGGGCCCGCGTTAACCTCCCTGTGCTGAGTTGCGTCCTATATTGTGACGACGATAGCCAAAGATATTGTTAAAAGTAGTAGAAGTAGATTCGTGTTTCGTCGTCTCCGAGAGCGCTGTTAAAGCGATGTGTTTTTACTTTCACTTTACGTTCACCGGCATAACTACTGCGCAAAGTTTGTACGTTGCTTGTGTGATATCTATTGGCCCGCCTGCATGGATTAAAGCAGAAATATTTCCAAAATGCGACGTAAACACCTCCTACTTAAGTTTCCGTTACACTGTGTCTGCTGCCATACGTCCAACAGCAGCAAGCAAACACTGCTCCGTTTCACACTGAACAAACTTAACACCGCAAATGCGGTGCTAACCCTGCTCCGGAGCAGTGTTTCATAACCCCCGGGTAAAAAGCGGTGCTAACACCGCTTTCAAATTACAGGTGTGAAACGCTTCATTACCCGGGGTTAAAAGCGGTGTTTAGAACGTCGATAACCCGGGGTTAAGTGCAGTGTGAAAAGCTCTTTTGAAACGCCACTCAGGCATGCAAGTGCCTATCTTTTTGAATGGGGAGACATCAAATTCTCCAAAGCTGTTCACCAAGTTTATAATTAAATTAAATATTTGAAATCACAAATGAAATCTGACATGAACTGCCTCATAAATATGGTTCCTTGTGCTTCAGTAGCGTTAAAAAAACAAAATTTTTCAGGCGAGATTAGGTAGTGCGCATGCGCAGTACTAAAGCGCACGTCTAGAACGCCGACTGTTTCTATAGCAACCGGGACTTCTAACGGCAGCTGCAGTGACGCGCTGACTTTACTAAGCAATGATTGGCTCTTTCGTTAAGAAGGGCGGGGCTATGCGGCCATAATGAGCATTGCATTTTTCCCCCATTTAAAACTATTCGAGTGACAAGTCTTGGGTATTCTATAGTCTTTGGTGAAGTGTTGACTGTACTAATCAACAGTTGGCTCTTTCATTAAGAAGGTGGGGCATCGCGGCCATAATGAGCGATGCATTTTTTCCCCATTCAAAACTATACGAGTGACATGTCTTAGGTATTTTATAGTCTTTGACCGGAGTTATATGTGTATTTGACTAATATTGCATGTTATTCACTTCATCTGTGATAGAGTAATGTTACGCAAACACCGCGTGAGCATTACTACTAAGAACGGAAAGTGTCCGACTTGATGCGTCTGTTTTTCAACTCCGTCCCCAACTGCATCCGGCTGATCTCATTGACTGCTGTCTGTAGCCATGGTTTAAGTCAAACACACCTCAAGTCTCAATGACTCACTGAACATGACCCCTCCCTCTAACACTATAATAATATATAATAACGCATTAGCATCAGTGGTTCGCCCACTTAATCGTTATTGTCATTGCCGTGAATTAGTGGTGAAATTGATAAAATAGCTTGGTCTCCTTATTTAAATTTACTAAGTTTTGACAGTTGAGAGAGGTGGCAGCTTTCCTGTAAGTGGGCGTGGTTTTAATGCAGACAGTGGATATGCCCCCAGCGAATGTGAGTAGAGAATACTGCTTATTTTTTTTTAGATTTTGATAACTCTTTTTATTTCCTTGGCAGTTTTTATAACTTTAATTTGGCTGGAAGGTTAATAACATTTTTCTGTGGTGTGACAAACTCAGAACACATTTAATATTGCTTTACAAAGACTTTAACACAATATTTTACCATCAAAACTATCCTCATGACAACTATTCCGCACATCTAAAATATTTTTGCACCTTCTGAGCAGGACAATGAACAAACATAACAGCTGTTTAGCTCCAGGAAACACTTATAATTCAAATTTAAGAGTAAGATGGTTGTCATACTGATGTGAGTTGATGGCTATAATGAGGAACAGTCATAAATTAACAGACATGCCCTCAACAACACTCAGCATCTCCTGTGAGGGACCACAGTCTAGATCACAACCTTAATTAGCACATGGGGGAAATTTAGGTCAGTTTAAGCACAGGAGCGAGGGTTTAGCCATGAGTTAAAGAGGGTAATTAATTAGTCACATGCAGATGCTAAAGAGGCTCATTAGTGAAGTGACTCTGGGCTAAAGGACGTTTGTGTGTAATAGTTGTGAACATAAAGACGCAGAATAAATGAACACAACCCAATGTTGTGAAATAGCTCATTTCATGGTGTGTGGATGTAACAACTCTTGTAGAACAAAAAACTGAATGTAAATTATATATATAATCTGTCAGATTACTTCTCTAAATCCGTTTTTATGTCTGCTTGAAAATGCTCCTCTTAACTATTGCCCAGATTTAGTCTAAAATAAGAAAATACTATCTTTCAACAGGGCGATAAGAGCTGCCAGTTTAAACTGATGGGCTTTTATACTTGTTACAGGCATCTAATACATCTTCATCTCTGGCCAACTCGTAGACGCTATCAAGAGACGAGCCCATTTTAGGCAATTATACTGCAGCCTGCACTGATGGGGGTGATGTCGTGGGGCACGATGAGAATGATGGGTAACTGTCAGCTGTGTGGTGAAAAATGGGATCCATATTGTGTTGAAATAAATGTCTAAAGCAAGCACAAACTCCATTTTGGAATGACAGCTTGTTTTAGATGCTAGTATATGTGCAAAAAGAGAGAGAGAAGGAGAAAGAGAAAAAGAAAGACAGAAGAATATACAGTAGTGCATCCAGAACAATGCTGCAAATCCTGACTAACCAAGTCAGGTTAAAAAAACATTATCTTTTTTTTTTTTTTAACCATTTGCCACCTTATTTTTCAACATGGAATTAAGCAGTTTCTGCTAATGTGCGAGACTTCCTGTTCATTAGCCTCTATAGGGAAATAACCAGAAGAATAACAAAGTGCAGTAAACTGTAAAACTGTTTGCACTACAAACCAGTGTGTTCATAATTAAGACAATACATTAAATATTATACTAGGACACACCAGTTTGCAATATCAAGCAATAAAATGAGCTGTTTTGTACAGCTATAAATAGCTGGAAGTGAATTACACTGGAAGCCAGATCCATTAAATTTACAAATGGCTGCATACTACAGAAAAATAAGGTGGACATAGAAAACAAAAATAAAATCAGTGCATGGGAATGATGCATTATGATTCATGCACCCAAAAACCATGTTCTCAATGTCTGAATCAGTTCATTAAATCACTGGCCTGTGTCAATAAATGTAACTAATACATCCTGCATGAAACAAATCTCATCTGAATATCATTTGAATCTGAAACTGTTTAAAAACAGTAGGACATTAAACCAGTTATAAGCCCATTAAAACAGACACAAACCCATTAACACAGATATATTAATATAAGCGGAAGAACATTAAGGACATTAGCACTAGGCCATCACACAACGAATCCTTCAGTTGGCTTACATCTCTCATATTTTCCGTTCATTTTTGAAGAATGCACCCTCCGGAAGTGGCATTTGTTGGCTGTATACATCATTAAAGGGATAGTTCACCCAAAAATTCTGTCATGAATTAAGGCCCGTTTACACCAATAACGATAACTATAAATACAACGATAACTATATTTGCGTCCACACCAGTGAATAATAACTGTCTATTTTTGTTGTACTTACACAACTTCAACCAGTAGATGTTCTCAGCACACGTTTCAAGCGCATCCAAACAGTGAATCTAGTGTAAACTATCTGATCTCTAACTGATGAAGTCTGATTAGCTTTCAGTGTTTTATTTTTCATCAGCTGTAATAAAATAGTTCTGAAATTGATCCCAATGATATCGTTGCCCCGTATCGTTATCGTTATAGTCCTGGTGTGAACTCTGCTAGATTCTCTTACATTTAAACGATTTTTAGAACGCTATCTTTGTAGTAGTGCTGTCAAACGATTAATCGCGATTAATCGCATCCAAAATAAAAGTTTATGTTTACATACTATATATTTGTGTACTGTGTATATTTATTATGTATATATAAATACAAACACATGCATGTATATATTAAGGAAAAATATTTTAGATTTATATATAAAATATTTATATTTATTTATAATCTAAAATGTATACAGGTATAAATATATATACATATAAATATTTAGTTTTAATATATACATGTATGTGTGTGTATTTATATGTACATAATAAATATACAAAGTAAACACACATATAGTATGTAAACATAAACTTTTATTTTGGATGCGATTAATCGCAATTAATCGTTTGACAGCCCTACTTTATAGTTATAGTTATCGTTATCATTCTTGGTGTGAACGGGCCTTTACTCACCGTCATGTCGTTCCAAACCTGTAAGATTTTTGTTCATTTTTAAAACACAAAAAAAGACATTTTTGATGAAATCCGAGAGCTTACTGACTCTGTATGGACAGCAAGGGTCCTACCATGTTCAAGAAAGGTACCAAGAATATGCTTATGTGTCATGGCATTCTCGATAATGGCTGAAGTCGGTAACTTGGGTGAGAAGAATTATTGATTGAGTTTTAGTTTTTAATCAATTTCGTGTGTGTGTGTGTGTGTGTGTGTGTGCACTAAGTATTCTTATAGCTTCATAAAATTACTGTTGAACTGCTGATGTCACATGGACAATTTTGTTGATGTTCTTGGTACCTTTCTGGGCCTTGATCGTAGTAAGACTTTTGCTGTTTATGGAGGGTCAGAAAGCTTTTGGATTTCATCAAAAATATCTTAACTTGTGTTTTAAAGATGAAAATGAGTAATGACATAATTTTATTTTTTGGGTTACTATCCCTTTAAGGCTGCATCTTTTCAGAAAAGTGACCATTACGTTCTAAAGTAAGACAGAATTTTAATAGCTCATGCCTCACAAACAATAACAGTCAACTTCTTTTATAATTTTAACAAGGGTTACTTAAGACTAACTGACTAGCACGAGCAAATAGCATTCCAGCAGGGGCTGTGAAGAAACATTTTATTGGTTGGACAAAATGAACTAACACGCCAACTTTGTTAAAAGAGTCTGAACAACACTCCGAGAGGCACTGAATTAGACATCTCATGATGAATGAAAATAATGAACAGTCACCTAGTAGTGAACGAACTGAATGGACGAAACAACTCTTTTCGTGACCGTCAAAACTACACTAGTTCACAACAAATATTCATTAACACAAAACATTCACTTGTCACCACCTACTGGTGTAATGATGGTGAACCGACTTAAAAGAATCGAATCATTAAAATGAATCAAAATCCCCAGCAACGTTTAAATCCTTTAATGCAGGTGAAAAAAATAAAAAATAAAAATTTGGCAGTAATACTTCATGCTTGCTGAAAATACTTCTGTTGTGTATTCATCTGTATTGATTATCGCTTATTTTTAATTACTAAATAAAACACTTCAAAACAAGAATAACAAATTAACATGCACTCACCACTGAATTCTTCATGGTGGATTTCACTGTAAACCCTTCAGTTTTCAGTTCTCCTTTAGCCAAAGGTTGAAATGTTCTCATTTTCGTACACATTGCAAACTAAACACAGCTCAAAAAGTGGGATACAAATTAAAAGACTAAAACTGTACGGAGAACACCAGCTAAAACTCGGCGTCGCATTAGTGCTTGTCTGTTTGTGTTGCCAAGGACTCACTTGAGGACGCGTTGCGGTTGTTATGGAGGGTAAAAAAGAAACCCGGATGTTCATCTTGCTGTGGAAACAACTCGCGTTCTGTAGTCGTTTATCAAACGTCATTAAAAATGAAAGGGAGATGGGAAATTATAGTGTAGCAAAATGATAATCAATACTGGAAAGCATTATTATGTTCCAGTGATATATGCGAGTGCATGAGGCATAGATTTTCTCAGCACATCCATCTTTTATTCAGTCTAATTAGATTTTGTTTTTCCAATAAATATTTAAGGGCTTTTGGTTTGGCTCACCTTTGTAGAAGTTTAAAGGCAGACATGTGAGACCAGTAAAACAGCAAATAACATCTTACGTGTCTGTCCAGGGACAGTTTTAGTGTCTAATGAGTAAAAATATAAAATGTAGTCACACACTACCAGTCAAGTTTTTGAACAAAATTGTTTTTGTGTGTGTGTGTGTGTGTGTGTGTGTGTGTGTGTATATTGTATTTTTTATTTAATTTTTTGGATATTTTAAAATGTTATTTATAAAATGTTATAAATACAAAAAACATTGTATTATTATTATTATTATTATTATTATTATTGTTGTTGTTGTTGTTGTTGTTGTTGTTTAAATTACATTTGAGTTTTTCTGGATTCTTTGATGGATAGAAAGTACCAAAGATTTGCATTTGTCTGAAATAAAAAGCTTTTGTAACATTATACACAATACCATTCAAAAGCTTGGAGTCAGAAAGTAATACTTTTAATTGATAAAAGTGATGATAAAGACATTTTTGTTACAAAAGGTTTCTATTTCAGATAAATGCTGTTCTTCTGAACTTTCTATTCACCAAAGAAACCTGAAAAAAACATATTCTGTTTTTAACATATAATAATAATAATAATAATAATAATACATGTTTTTTTGTTTGTTTGTTTGTTTTTTTGAGCAGAATCAGAATGATTTCTGAAGGATCATGTTACTAAAAAATCAGCTTTGAAATCACAGGAATACATGTTATTAATACATTTTGAACATTTTAAAATATATTCAAAAGAAACCAAGTTATTTTAAACAGTAAAATATTTCAACATTTTACTGTTTTTGCTGTACTTTGAACTAAATAAATGCAGGCTTGGTGAACAGCAGAGACTTTAAACATTAAAAATCTTACTGTTCAAAAACCTTTGACTGGTAGTGTATGCTTTGATATTTAATCCATAATATTTTTGCCATCATATTGACAGCTTTCTGTACAAATATCAATTTGGTTTATACCCAATGGAAAAAAAAATGCAGGATTGCAAAGTGTACATTGCATAGCTTTAGATTTTAAAAATATTAAAAAGTTACATTTTTAAAATATGAATATACCTATTATTAAATTTTGTAAATATGAAGATGCATCACATTTCAAACACTATAATAATACATTAGAAAAATTATTTTAAATCATTTTAGTTCATCTTTTGACCCACTTAAAAGTTTTCTGATGCCTCTGTGGATCTCATCCCCCTGGTTGAGAGCTGTTGTAGTCACCTTAGGGCCTGGGAAGAAAACATTCCCAGTTGCCCCACCTCAGTGACAGCACCGTGTCCACCCTGCATCATGCGCTTAAGCAGTGATGCCGTATCCTACAGGTTTACCCGCACATTGTCTGCTAAATCTAGAGAGAATTTCACTGCACTAAATCATTCCACTATAAGAGTTTGGCACTTTTAATCTCTGGTGTGTCTTTGCCTCTGGACTCTTCGCAGCAGTAGGCTACAGTAATTAATCTTCAGTGTGGTGTGCAAGCAGTTTCTCTGAAAAGTCCTATTTGGTTTTATGACTCCACCGAGGAAGGAAATGCCTTGTATGTGTGTGTTTGAGGGGAAATATTTGCATTTATACCCCTATTTCCGATCATCTTTTAATGCATCAAAAATATCATGCTAACCAAGATCAATCAACTGTGTTATTTATAGATATCCTTCATATTTGTTTGCCTGTCTCATCAAAATGACACATACTGGACAGCTGCACATATTCCAAAGTTATCATGCTGTTTTTTCCATATGACATTGCTAAAAGAATTGCCCTCAGAGACAAACCATTAGATGCTGAGTGCGTGGGCCTCATTTATGCCATTCTCATGGCACTAATGATGTGTATGTGCGCAAGACCCGTTTTGATGTGCCAAGGTCTCAGTCCCACTGCCTCCACCACACACACATGATATGTGTGTAATGAGTAAACAGCAGACCTTCATCTTCATCATCACGGCCTCCGCTTGTGTTTGATGTATGTCTCATTTGGCCATTTCTCTCTGGGCTGATGCGGCATCCACTGACACAGGCAGCAATTAGACAGCGATCACCAGAAAGTTTGGTGCTGCAGGACCATTAACAGAGGAAAATGTACGCCTCGGAGTAACAGAAGCTGGGGCTGGACACACACAACACAACCGACAGGACTCATCGGATATGCCAATCAGCATCCCCCAAACGGCCCATTAGGGCTGCGGGTTCGGGTTTCTCTGCAGGACAGCCGCAAATATGACACATCAGCAACTTGACTCTGTCATGAAGTATAACTGTGCGACTGTAACGAAGAGAAAACAGGATGGTAAACAATGCATCTGAGAGTGCATTTCTGTATAGCTGTATTTCTGTACAGCGTAATTTGCTTCAGATTCACGAAGCGTGTAGCAATACTCTCTCATGTTCGGTTTTATTGTTTGTGTCCTTGTCTTCCCTTTTCCTCTTGGTTGCGTTGCTGTGTTGTGAGGGTATGCTAATAATTCAGGAGCTCAAAAGCAGTCCTGCTTTTGAAATCATATTCTGGCACTAGTGCACGATCAAACGCCACAGAGCTAAGAGTACCAAATAAGTATATTTAAATATATTTACACATCACAATTTGAATCTATGGTTTGTAATCTGTAAGATTTTTAATGTCTAAAATGACATTAAGAAAATGTTTAAATCTAAAAACAAAGTAAAAGCTGTTATATTGTTAAATATTATTACAATTTAATTTAAAAAACAATTTATTCCTTAGTCCTACTTCTTCTTGTGCTGCTTAATATTTTTGTGGAAACCATGCTATCCATTTTTTTCCAGAATAGAAGAAAAGTTCAGAATAATACAAACGCACGTACCTGATCTATTGTACGTCCCTTTTTTTATTGCAGCTAGTAAAAAATCTTTTCTTTTCTTTTTTTTTAAATCTCCGATTTAAGGCGGTGGAGAACAACACACTCTTATAATATTCCAAATATCAGATCCATACAGCAATCAATATCCTGCAGGGACATATTGAGGCCTTGTAATTTGTTTTGTTTTCTGTTGTTGTCATCCACGGTTGGCCTGTTTTAATCTTTTCTGGTGATTATTTACTCATTCTGTTTGAATCCAGTCTCTGATCCGACTGACTGCCTCTTTTGACTTTTTTTCATTTGCCTGAGAATTATTAACTGAGCTTAATCTAAATGCCGTAGAATAAAACTCTAATTTAGGAGGGATTTTTTTAATCAGAAGGGGTTATTTCTTTAATCAATGAATCCCAGAGAGACTGCTTAAAACAGCACCTGAAATCATCTATTTTAGCCTATTCTCAGTCTCAAATGCAATCTCATTATTTTGTTGCCTTTTTCTATATCTAAAGTCAATGTGAATTGTCATTTGCAATCCATTTTACTTTTAGAATAAACAGTATATTCAATGAAAAATGTAGTAAAATAGGACTTGGTGTTGTCCACCTGGAAATGGCTTAATGGTAAAATGTGGCGATTACATATTAAAATTTGCCAAAACGTTGACTATGAACAGCTGTTCCCGATAACACATGTATCAGCACTTATAGCACATGTATTTAACATCTGCATTTACAGTCATGGCCAAAAATATCAGCACCCTTGCAATTCTGTCAGAAAATGCAACCTTTCTCTCAGAAAATTGTTGCAAATGTTTTAGTACTCATGTTTATTTTTTTTGTTTGCATTGGAATAACACAAAAAATATTGGAAAAAAAAAGTCAAATCTGATACAATTCCACACAGAACCCAAAAAATGCACTGGACAAAATATTGGCACCCTTAACTGAAATCAATCACTTCTGTAACCATGAAGGAGTTCCTAACACCTCTCTACTGGAATTTTGGACCTCTCATCTTTTGCAAACTGCTCCAGGTCATTCAGATTTGAAGGATGCCTTCTCCCAATGCTATTTTGCGATCTCTCCACAGGTGTGCTATGGGATTCAGATCTGGACTCATAGCTGGTCGTTTCAGAACTCTCCAGTACTTTGTTTGTAATAATTTCTGAGTGTTTTTTGAACTGTGTTTCGGGTGATTGTCCTGCTGGCAATGACCTCTGGTGGAGACGCAGCTTTCTGACACTGGCCACTACATTGCACCCCAAAATTCTTTGGTAATCATCAGATTTCATGATACCATTCACACAGTCAAGGCATCCAGTGCCAGAAGCAACAAAGCAACCCCAAAACATTTTTGAGCCTCCAACATGTTTGACAGCAGGGACTGTTCTTTTCTTTGAAGGCCTCATTTCTTTTTCTGTAAACAGTGCCATGATGTCCCTTACCAAAAAGCTCTACATTTGTCTCATCTGTCCACAGTACAATCTCCCAGAAGGATTGTGGTTTTGTCACATAAGTTTTGTCAAACTCCAGTCTTGCTTTTTTATGCCTTTGTGTCAGCAGTGGTGTCTTTCTGGGTCTCCTACCATAGCATCCCATATTTCTCCATGCTCAGTGTGACATACACAAAGGTTGATCCAAATTTCTCCATTTTAACTGGTTGCAAGTGTGATTACTATATGGTTCACACCTGTTACTTGCCACAGATGTGTCTAAATACAAATTCCAGGAGCATCACATGCTTGAAAAGCAATTATTTCTTACAATTTTGACAAGGTGCCAATAATTTTGTCCAGTCCATTTTTGAGTTTTGGCATATTGTGTTTGCTCATTCGCCATGATTTTTTCAAGACATGTTCCTGAATCAACACCTTTTAATTCTGGATCAACATAAGTATCCAAAAATATAGACTTAACCCAGTCCTTACCCCTTGTCACGGATTGGCCAGGCTCTTCCACCACTCTCACACAGCGATCCCAATCACCTGAATACTAATCATGCACAGCTGCACCTAATTACTCTGCACACCATAAAAACACACACCTCTCACCAGTCATTGTCCGGGCTCGTTTCTACGAAGCGGACTCACCATTATTCCCTTTGTATACTTACCTGTTGTTACTTACCTGATCTCCGTTTGATTCCAGTCTGCTCAGTTTCCCACGTCTCCAGTCAGCGGTGTGTGTGCCGTCAGTTCGTCCGCTCAAGTCTGCATCTGGTGTGTGCATTTGGTCAGCTCTTCTCCTCCTGTCGATCCTGCAAAGGAATACGGATACGTCATCACCCCGGACAATCCTCAAGCAAACATTCTCTCTGAATTATCCATACTCACCTATCTCTGCACGTCATTGTTCTTCTATTTGCTCTGCTGTTGAAATAAATACCTATTACTCATCACTTACCTTGGTTGTCCGTCTGCTTCCGTAACAGAAGCCCGGACCATTACAGTACCAGCATGAGCAATCCCGATCCGTTCCAGGAGCTGGTGGATTCATTGCGGAAAGTTTTGCTACAATCTACCTCACCAAATCTACCATCTGCACCACTTCCCGATGCACCACCAGCACCGAGCACTTCTTCGGCCAACATTCCTTCCAGTCCCATGGCTCGACCGGCGCCCTACTCTGGCGGGGCGGAGGAGTGCAACGGATTCCTGTTACAATGTTCTCTCATATTCACCATGCAACCTGCTTTGTATCCTACAGATCAGTCGAAGATTGCCTTCATCATATCGCTCCTTACTGGATCGGCCCTCCGGTGGGCTGAGACCATCTGGCAGCAAGCCGGGCCGGTAACTCACTCTCTGCAGACATTTGTAAATCACTTTAAGGAGGTGTTTGGTTGTTCGGATGGAGGGGTATCCGCTGGAGAGCAACTATATCATCTCAAGCAAGGAACGATGTCCACACAGGACTATGCTCTTCGTTTCCGCACGTTAGCTGCTGCCAGTGGATGGAATGAGCGATCCCTCCTTACCACCTACCGGCTCGGTTTGGAACCCAAACTCCGTCTGCAGTTGGCAACCCTGGACGACAACATTGGTTTGGAAAAGTTTATACAGCAATCTCTTCGCTGTTCGGATAGGATGAAGGCTTATCAGTCGGATCCTGATCTATTCACTCAAGCACTCCTCCGCCCGTCTGAGCCAGTCACCCCTCCAGAACCCATGATCATCGAGTCTGGCAGGCTCACGGCTGATGAGCGACAGAGGAGGCTGACCCGGGGTCTTTGTATGTACTGTGGTGCAAGCGGACATGTCAGGCTGAACTGTCCGCTCCGTCCAGTGACCTCCTCGGTGAGTGTATTCAATTCGGACATTGAGAAGATGCCTCCTCTCACTACCAATGTTCAGTTAACTACCCACTCACTCTCTGTTTCAGCTACCGCCCTTATCGACTCCGGGTCAGCAGGGAATTTCATCTCGCATGCCCTCTGTCGCCAGCTCCATCTCCGCACCGAAGCCTCGTCGAACATCTACCACATTCAACCCATAACCTTTAACATCAAGTCACAGGCACGTATTCATCGTAAATGTGAATCCATTATGCTACAGATCGGGTTATTCCATAAAGAGGAGATTCAATTTCTGGTTCTGGAGGGGGCCAATATGGACATTATTTTAGGACGCCCGTGGCTGGTGAAGCATGATCCCATCCTCTCTTGGGGCACAGGAGAGATCAAGAAATGGGGTGATGGATGCACACCAGACTGTTTTCCCGATCTTCCGTTGCAGATTCGAAAGCCCCTACCTGTCTGCGTCACGTCAGTTGAAAGCCCCGTCGAGAAACGATCTGTCCAGATACCTGACATCTACACTTCTTTCAAGGACGTCTTTTGCCCCAAGAGAGCTTCCCAGCTACCTCCACATCGGCCATGGGACTGTGCCATAGACCTGTTACCGGATGCTCCATTGCCCAGAGGGAAAATCTACCCGTTGTCGCTTCCGGAGACTAAGGCCATGGAGGAGTACATTCAGGAGGCTCTGAGTCAGGGGTATATCCGTCCTTCCACTTCACCCGCAGCATCCAGCTTCTTCTTCGTGGCAAAGAAGGATGGAGGGCTGCGGCCGTGCATTGATTATCGGACTCTCAACCAAGGAACAGTGAAATTCCGTTATCCCCTTCCTCTCGTCCCTGCGGCCCTGGAACAACTTCGATCCGCCACCATCTTCACGAAGCTGGACCTCCGCAGCGCATACAATCTGGTGAGAATACGTGAGGGGGATGAATGGAAAACTGCTTTTGTGACCCCTACTGGTCATTATGAATATCGGGTGATGCCCTATGGTCTGGTCAACGCCCCCTCCGTATTTCAGAACTTCATCCATGAAGTACTCCGGGAGTTCCTCCACCACTTCGTCATTGTTTACATTGATGACATATTGATTTACTCCCGGAGTGAAGCCGAACATCGCCACCACGTTGCGGAGGTCCTGCAAACCCTCCGGAAACATAAGCTCTTTCTCAAAGCTGAGAAATGCTCATTCCATCTTCCATCCGTTCAGTTCCTGGGTTACATCATTGATCATCATGGGGTTCGTATGGACGAGGGGAAGGTCACTTCCGTTGTCTCCTGGCCAGAACCCACAACTATCAAAGAGCTTCAAAGATTTCTCGGATTTGCAAATTTCTACAGACGTTTCATTCAGGATTACAGCAGCATCACAGCTCCACTCACCAACCTTCTCAAGAACAAGCCCAAAGATCTTTCCTGGTCTCCCGAAGCCGTCGCAGCCTTCCAGGCCCTGAAAGAGGCATTCACTCAAGCCCCACTCCTGACTCACCCTGATCCAGACATCCCTTTCGTGGTCGAAGTGGATGCCTCGACCACGGGAGTGGGCGCGGTACTCTCCCAATACCACGGCACTCCCAAGTTACTCCATCCATGCGCCTATTTCTCCCGGAAGCTCAGCCCGGCGGAGAGGAATTATGACATCGGGAATCGAGAACTTTTGGCCATCAAGCTCGCCCTGGAGGAGTGGCGACATTGGTTGGAGGGTGCAACACATCCTTTCCAGGTAATCACAGACCATAAAAATTTACAATATCTCAGAGATGCTAAACGACTCTGCCCTCGACAGGCCCGCTGGTCCCTATTCTTTTCCAGATTTCACTTCTCCATATCTTACCGGCCAGGATCCAAGAATATCCGAGCAGACGCACTATCCAGACTTCACGATCATCAAGAAACCATTGAAACACCAGCCAAGATTCTACCAGATCACATTACTGTCTGTCCCATTGAATGGTCTGCCCCTCCAGCCGTCGCCACTCCTGAACCCAGACCTCCGCCGGGCTGTCCACCTAATCGGCAGTTTATTCCAACAAATCAACGGGTAGATCTCATCCACTCCACGCACACCTCCCTGGGCACTGGGCATCCCGGGGCCAACAATACTCTCTCGCTGCTATCCCAACGCTTTTGGTGGCCGGACATGGCAAGGGATGTGAGAAGGTATGTACAAGGCTGTAGAGAGTGTGCTATATCAAAGAGTCCACGTCATCTACCTGCGGGTAAACTCCATCCCTTGCCTATCCCGAACCGTCCCTGGTCACACCTAGGAGTAGACTTCATGACGGATCTTCCCTCTTCGGATGGTAATACCTGCATTCTTGTAATCATAGATAGATTCTCTAAATTCTGTCGTCTGATTCCCTTGAAAGGTCTGCCTACGGCCCTGGAAACAGCTGAGAATCTCTTCAACCATGTCTTCCGATGTTTTGGCCTACCTGAAGATATAGTCTCGGATAGAGGGCCCCAATTTATCTCCAGACTATGGAAAGCCTTCTTCAAACTCCTAGGTGTGACCGTTAGCCTCTCCTCTGGCTATCATCCGCAGACCAACGGCCAGACGGAGAGGAAGATCCAGGAAGTGGGACGGTTCCTCAGGACCTTCTGTCACGGCCACCAAAACTCCTGGAACCAGTTTCTGGGCTGGGCGGAATACACCCAGAATTCACTGCGGCAACCCACCACCAGACTTACGCCATTCCAGTGCGTCTTAGGATTCCAACCTCCACTCTTCCCTTGGGATGGGGAACCCTCGGATGTGCCTGCAGTGGATCATTGGTTTCGGGAGAGCGAGAGGGTCTGGGACGAGGCTCATCACCATCTCCAGAGGGCAGTTCGCAAAGCTAAAGATATGTCAGACCGGAGGAGGATCGCAGGTCCCGTCTACGCTCCTGGACAAAAGGTTTGGCTCTCCACCAGAGACATCCGCTTGCGACTGCCCTCCAGAAAACTTAGTCCCAGATTTGTTGGCCCCTTCACCATCCTTGAACAAGTCAACCCTGTCACCTATAAACTTCAGCTACCATCTCAGTACAGAATCCATCCCACATTTCACGTATCACTCCTGAAACCCTTTCACGACCCTCTGATTCCCTCCACAGAGCCTGGCCACGAAGAGGAACCCCCTCCACCACTGATGCTGGAGGAAGGCTCCATCTACGCCGTCAAGGAGATCTTGCGGTCCCGACGCCGTGGTGGTCAGCTGGAGTACCTCGTGGACTGGGAGGGATATGGACCAGAGGAGAGATCGTGGGTCTCCAGATCCGACATATTAGATCCGACACTCATGGAAGCATTCCACTCCAATCACCCAGAATTCCCGGCACCTCGTGGACGAGGTAGACCACCACGGCGTCGGAGGTTTAGGCCCTCAGGAGTGGGCCCTGGGGAGGGGGGTAATGTCACGGATTGGCCAGGCTCTTCCACCACTCTCACACAGCGATCCCAATCACCTGAATACTAATCATGCACAGCTGCACCTAATTACTCTGCACACCATAAAAACACACACCTCTCACCAGTCATTGTCCGGGCTCGTTTCTACGAAGCGGACTCACCATTATTCCCTTTGTATACTTACCTGTTGTTACTTACCTGATCTCCGTTTGATTCCAGTCTGCTCAGTTTCCCACGTCTCCAGTCAGCGGTGTGTGTGCCGTCAGTTCGTCCGCTCAAGTCTGCATCTGGTGTGTGCATTTGGTCAGCTCTTCTCCTCCTGTCGATCCTGCAAAGGAATACGGATACGTCATCACCCCGGACAATCCTCAAGCAAACATTCTCTCTGAATTATCCATACTCACCTATCTCTGCACGTCATTGTTCTTCTATTTGCTCTGCTGTTGAAATAAATACCTATTACTCATCACTTACCTTGGTTGTCCGTCTGCTTCCGTAACACCCCTAAACCTAACCCTAACCGTAATTTATTCCTAAAATCAGAGGGGAATGATAGCTGATTAACAAGGGTGTAGAAGCATATAACTCTGACTGTAAAGCTAAAACAGACATTTCCTGAAAAGTTATCCTTCATTTCTGATTGGTTGATTGAAATGTTGATCCAGGAACATGTTGTACTTGGTGAAATCACATTTACCATTTTGGTCCACAGCAGATTCTTTCCAGATAAAGCAACCTTTAACAAATGTCTTGTAGACTGACATGTGCTTTCTGGGGTCTGGCTTTTGATTTACAATATCCAATAAAGTCATGTCTGCAGAAAAGGAAAGTTGTCACAGAGGAAGAAAAAATGCACCAAAGAAATGTTCACAATAAAACATACATTTACCATTGCTTTGTGAAATTTTGCATGCACAGTACAGTTATATCAATAGGAATCCATGAAATTGGAATAGTTCACCCAAAAAATTAAAATTCTGTCATTAATTACTCACCCTCACCCTCATGTCGTTCCAAACTTGTAAAACATTTGTTAATCTTCGGAACACAAATTAAGATATTTTTGATGACATTCGAGAGCAAAAAATATTAATTTGTGTTCCAAAGATGAACAATAGATCTTACGGGTTTGGAGATCAAATGGGTTCCCACCAGAGGTGGGAGTAAATCACACATGTGCAAGTCACAAGTAAGTCTCAAGTCTTAAAGTTTAAGTCTCAAGCAAGTCCAAGTCAATTTTTGTGAGAATCAAGCAAGTCAAGTCAAGTCACTACTTTATGTCAAGCAATTCAAGTCAAGTCATATCATACTGTGCAATGATGACACCTATTGAGCCGTAGGCTGCGACCCACGTTAGCGCAACGTCATCGGCACAATGAATCGCGCTTTAGCAGTTGTGGTTTTCATGTGTGTCGTAGGCTATCTTTGGTCGCAAGACCGTGAGACCGTTTAGGAGCCACGATCACCGAAATCACCACGATTGTTTCACAATGGCAATCTTTCGTCTGGGATGCCTGAAAATCGTGCAGTGTGTCCCCAGCTTAAGAGAGCGAGAGTGAGTGAGTGAGTGACAGAGAGGTGATTTGATTGAGTATATTGTTTGTTTGCATGTGTATTGTGCTTGCAAGTTTTTTTTTTTTTCGTTTGTTTTGTTTGTCTGTGTATGCATGGTTGAGTTTGCAAGCCTGTATGATTTTTTTTTCTTTGTGTCCAAAATGTTAAGTCTATCACAACTAGTATAACCTTTGACTAGCCAAGACGTTAGTGTTAGCTGAAAAAAGCGGGCCTGACTTCTCTTACAATTTACATTACATGACATTAAGTCATTCTGCAGACACTTTTAAGTGACTTACAAATGAAGACAATGGAAGCAATCAAAATCAACAAAAAAGCAATGAAATGTAAGTGCTATAACAAGTCTCAGCTATCTTAATGCAGTATACGTAGCAAAGTTAGTAAATAAATAAAAAGAAAACAGAATAGAAAAATCATAAAGCAAGCTAGTGTAATGTTTTTTATTGTATAATAAATAAAAAGAAAGACAGATAAAAGATAGAATATATAAAAAGAAAGGGCCTGATTTTCCTGATGTTGAATAAAGCAAATCTGCAGGACTGGGCAGTTTTAGCAATGAAAAAATGTGGGATTTGAATTGGTGGTGGTTGTATCACATATCTTTGTGTATCATATAATCCTGGTACCCGAACTTAAGTATTCTTGCTGTAGAAAACATGTTCGAAAAACTGTTTTGCATGTAACTTAAGCAACAGTAAGGTCAAGCCTACGTTTCACAGGGAAGTGACAAGTAGACTACTACATCTTTCAAAAATTATACAGTTAACTCCTCGTTATTTGAGAAAACAGATATTTACTAAATAAAAGACAAGTCATTTCAAGTCATTTAATCAAGTCCGAGTCGAGTCTCAAGTCATTAATATCATGTCAAAGTCAAGTCAAGTCTTTTATGAATATTTGTCAAGCAAGTCTCAAGTCCTAAAACTTGTGACTTAAGTCTGACTTAAGTCCCCCACCTCTGGTTCCCACACATATGATTTTCCTTTGGTGACACCTGAAAAGTCAAAAACAGCAGACATTGGATTTTATGCACTTCACTTGAATTTCTTTACTGTTGTAATTTTGCTGTTGGTAAAGCCTACAGATATTTTAGAAACATCTAGCTTTAAATTTAGTCTGAAATGTGATGCAAAACTTTTTGACACTTACATGTACAGTAAGTTTTCTTACTGGTTTCTTATTCTCTCTCTCTCATTCTTTTCTTGCTGTCTAACTCCCTTTCCACTCTGCCTCAGCAGTCTGAGCAGATGGCGTTTAAGTAAAATATTATTAGCACCTCCTTGCGATCACACATAGCAGCAGAATCTCTGAGCCCAGCGCACAGGTGAGAATGATTAACATAATGGAATCAAAGACTTACACAAGCTGAAGCAGCTTGTAGTGGCGCTTTCAAGCTGCAGTTTTCGATTGTACAGTTTTAGCACAACAGTTTAAACCAACAGTTTTATCGCAAGTTTTTTTTTTTCTATTGCTAAACATAAACCTCTGGCTCAAGCTGAATCTATGCTCTCCCTGCTCACAGACTGACGTCCGAAGGCCCATGGCTGAGATGAGTTGTAAATCTGTTTGGAGAGATGCTTCACACTTGAAGTCAGCTCAGGTGTTTATAGGGGTCTGTTCTCCAGAAAAACAGAAAATTAATTTCTCTCTGTCATAGTGTCATGTGTCATGTAGGAGGATGAACGAAGAGCGCAAGATCAAGATTGGGTGCAAAACAAGTCTTTAATAAACAAATCCACAACAGATAATCCAAAAGAGGCAGGCCAGGGGACACGCACACAAAGACGAGAACGGACAACCAAACACTGAACAAAATCCAACTTAAGTAGGGTGGTTAACAAGACACAGACAGGTGAATGTGATAAACTAATGATGACTTAATGAGGGGAGGGACAGGAACAAAACCAAACAAGGGCATAAAGTAAGTGGAACAAACCAAACACAAAAGGGACTAAACCCCCCCCCCCCCCCCCCCAGAAGGCATGACCTTGCACTGAAAACAGAAACATAAGGGGGCTTGGGTGGGGGTTCAGGAGGGGGATGGACATCTGGGAGGAGGAGAAGAAAGGGAGTCCAGGGAGGAGATGGAGGGAGGAGCCAGGGAGAAGACAGGAGGGTCCAGGGTGGATCAGCTGGAGTGAGGAGCCAGGGAGACGACAGGAGGGTCCAGGGTGGATCAGCCAGAGGGAGGAGCCAGGGAGAAGACAGGAGGGATCTGGCGCAGGAGGAGCCAGGAGAGACCCAGGCCACAGCCGAGATGGCGGCCCACGGTGGAGCCGACGGAGGGAGGAGCCATGGTGGAGGAAGGGCTGACGACTCCAGGGGGAAGATCCGGGGTGACACAGAGGATCCGGAGGGCCAAGGCGGAACAGGTGGCACCGGCGACCGAGGCAGAGGCGAAGCTCCGGAGGACCGCAGCAGAGCCGGAGGGAGGTAGGAGCCCAACGGAGCCGGTGGGATGGAGTGACGAGGCGCAGCTGAAGGAGTGGAATCCTGAGGCGACGGTGGGGCGACGCCCGACCAAGGCGGAGCCGCAGGAACAAGGGAGCCCGGTGGAGATAGTGGACTGACGGGCGATGGTGGAGATGAGGGAGCTAGGTGGCAAGGTGCAGCCGCAGGGTCGGAGGGCCGGGGCAGAGTCCAAGGATCGGAGGCTGGAGGTGGAGATGAGGGATCCTCTGGACTCAACGGCAACAGAGCTGGACATGGGCAGACCCGCGGCGAGCCCATGCCACAGATGGTGAGCTGAGGATGAGTGGCGGGACTGACGAGACCCAGTGGAGTGGGCATTGAGGATGAGAAAAAAGTCAATGAAAAGGAGGCAGGAGAGGGAGGCTGGGTGGGATTTCATGTTCGTTAGAATGTTCAGAGGATGACGGAAGGGAGATAGATAATCCACAATCACCGTCCATAAATTCTCCCGAGTCCAGCGGTAGCTCACCCCCAGCAGTGGTGACATGGGCGGTGCTCTCCGTAGGCCCCGCTATCTCCACAGCTGCCGGCTCTCGCACCTGGTCAAACGTCTCGGGCTCAGGCTCCGGGGCAGTCGCCTGCTCGGTCGCTCCTGATGGCTATGGCTCATTGACTGCGGCAGGCTCTGGCTCTCCGTCTGCGGTGGGCTCGGGCAGCTCCGCACAGCAGGGTGGTGGTTGGCTGGGCTCTGGGTCTTGAGTGGAGATGGTGTCATCCATGATGTCTACAGTCACTGCTGAATTGCAGGACACCAGAACCCACTCAATAAAGGCGGCGAGGTTCTCTCGAGGACCCTCTCCGGACAACTGCGCTCTGGTGGTGGTGTTTAGTCCATGGCGATAGAACACACAGAGGCAGTAGTCCGGATAGTTCGTAAGGTTAGCAAGGGCTATGAAGTCTCTTGTGTGGTCCTCGAGAGACCGATCCCCCTGCGCCAACAGGAGGACGAGGACAGCAGGGTTGTTCATAACGTGGGGAAAAAAAAGACAAAAAACAAAAAGAAAACACTGAGAAAACAAGGAAAATAAATGAGGACAAAAACACGCCGTAAAACTGTTCTTCTGTCAGGTGTCATGTAGGAGGATGAACGAAGAGCGCAAGATCAAGATCGGGTGCAAAACAAGTCTTTAATAAACAAATCCACAACAGATAATCCAAAAGAGGCAGGCCAGGAGACACGCACACAAAGACAAGAACGGACAACCAAACACTGAACAATATCCAACTTAAGTAGGGTGATTAACAAGACACAGACAGGTGAATGTGATAAACTGATGATGACCTAATGAGGGGAGGGACAGGAACAAAACCAAATAAGGGCATAAAGGAAGTGGAACAATCCAAACACAAAAGGGACTAAACCAACTCAAAACACAACAAAAGAGTCTCAAATCCTGACACATAGCCGCTTTGCAAAAATGCACTATAAAATATTTTTAAAAGATGCTTTTACCTCAAATGATCTCAACATGAGATATCTACTCAGTTTGTAATAAAAAAGCATTAAAGGGATAGTTCACCCAAAAATTGCAACTTTACGCCATTAATTACTCACCCTCATGTCGTTCTAAACCAATAAGACCTATGTTCAACTTTGGAACACAAATTAAGATATTTTTAATGAAACCTGCATAGACAGCAATGTTCTAGACCCAGAAAGGCAGTAAGGACTTAAAAAGAGTAACGCTTATGTGCAAAGAAAACAAAAAATAATTACTTTATTCAACAATTTCTTCTCTGATGTGTCAGTCTCTGACACACATCCATGAGAGTAGGCCTACTGCGATGTATGCGTGTGGTGTCGCTCTCGCAGGAGCCTTGGTAAGCCGCAGGAAATGGTTAGCCTTGGTGAATATCTTTCAAAAGCATTGAAAAATCATACCAACTTCAAACTTTTGAACATCTGCGTATGTATATACAGTTGAAGTCAAAAGTTTACATATACCTTGCAGAATCTGCTAAATGTTAATTACTTTACCAAAATAAAAGTGATCATACCAATTTTTTTTTTTATTTAGTACTAACATGAAATGACCCTGTTCAGAAGTTTACATACACTTGATTCTTATTACTGTGCTGTTACCTGAATGGGTAACACTTTATAATAACTTTCATTAATAAATCATTAACAAACATCATGTAATGCTTAACGGATCATTAGTTCATATATATTCACATATCTAGAAATATGAGATAATGTGCTTGTTAATGTTTACTAATAAATGAATTAAACATTACGTAATAATTAGCATTTCATGTAAATTAAAATGCTTACAAATGTCATTATGTCAACTTCTAATTCATATGATCCTGCATATCTTGAAAATCTACAAATGATTTTAACAGATGTTCTACAATGATTAAAAGCTTTTGCTAATGCACAACACCTTTCCTGCTGTTGAGGTGTGATACGGTTATTTAAAGACAGGTTTGGTGGTATGGGTAGGTTTAATGGTTAGGGTAAGGGGTAAGCAGTGTATTTGGCCAATTTGATTACTATAAGGGAACACAATTCAATAGGTTTATATTGCATTGTTTTGATGAATGAAGTATTTTCTTGAAAATTAGTTTTTTCCCCTCCTGTTGATGTATGACTCAAGGAATACTCTGTTTAGTGATACACAGTAGTATACTAATGTAAGTGTTGAGGTGATAAAAACATGTTTTGCACCCAAATTACACAGCATTTAGCTAAACTTAACTACCCACCCTTTACACAAACGTTGTTACAGTAGCTGTCAATAAAGTTACTAAAAAAGATAGTAAATGTTTTTAAACATCTACAAATGATGAATAGTCTCCACTTTATGCAGAGTACTGCAACACCCTGTATAAAGTGAACAAATAATTAGTAAACTGTATTTTTTTTTTTTTTTTTTTTTACCAAATAATTAGTAAAACTCTAGTCCCTCAGTTGTCCTCAGTGTGAAAAGTTCTCAAACTCATACAGTCATTGCATAAAAAAAAAAAAAAAAAAAGCATCTGAAGTATATTGGTCATGGAATGTTGTACTATAGCAATTTTGCTAATAAATACCAGCTGCTTTGTAATGCGCAACCTTATTATCACATCACAGTCAAGTTGACAAGTTTAGTAGATAAAGGTCCTTGCTACTGCCAATTCATGTTCACAATCTACTAATTCACATAGGGAGCTAGAGAGTGAACTGATGTGCAGCCAGAGAGATGCAGCTGGACAGCAGATGAATATGAAGGGAGAGGATGGAGAGAGAAAGGAAAAAATGGGCCATGCTACATTTTGATATTTCAGTATGCCAGAGTGGGTGTGTGAGACAAATGCATGAAGAGAGAAAGAAAAGCTTTATATTAAAAGGAACTCTATTCGGACCTATACTGTCCTGTTTCTTGTGGAAACAGAAATAGTTTCACTTTTGTTTTTTCACTTCCCATGAACACACAAGACAAAAGATATATGACCTCTACTGTCTCCACGACCTCTGTATTGTCTCATTTGACACACACACAGGAAATAGGATCATCAAAAATCAAGGCATGACCTTGGTATTGTACACATAAAACACACAGATACGCATACAGTAAGGCATTAAAAGGCTGAATATGTGAGCTGAGTGCAACAGATCAATGAGTCATGAAATAAAATAGTGCAGCCCCGCACACAAGCCCCCAGAGAATCTCTGTTGAAAGACAAACTGAAGTTTGTTTCAGTCGTTTTCATGACAAAACCTCATAGAGCCGAGAGGCTATGTCAGATCACAACGGGATTCTAATTTCAATCCCAGGCAGGAGAAATAAAGAGAAAGAGCATCTCAGGATTCAGGCTCTGTATCAGCTTTCTCGGCGTACAGTGCTTAGAGGGGGAAAAGCGTTGCCTTGGAAACCACAAGGGAAAATATATACATTTTTTTTTTTTCCCCCACACCGTTTACCATGCTGACACAGAATGGTCTCACTCTCTAGGTTACTGATCAGATTGTGCCCTGTTTTGAAAAGAGGTCACAGGGTCATGTTCAAAATGTTTTTATGTTACATGCTTGTACGTGGAAAGAAATTCTCAGCGAGACTGGAAATATCACATCTGTGCATATTTGTGTGTGTTTAATGTGTGTGTCAGGCCACTGGGTGTGTTTTAGCTGTTGTTCCTGGGCTCTCAGCCAGCTCACACAGAGACAGCTCCCCCCGGCTCAGTCTTTCTCCCGGGAGATTGTGTCTCTGTGTCCCTCTTCGCAGGATGGACAGTTCACTCCTATAAACCCACACATAGAACTCAGTCATTTGTGTTTTTTGAGGCAAGGCTACCTATAATAATCAATTAGTGCTGCTAGTTGCTGCACAGAAAAAATACAAATACCTTTATCATTGTAACGAGGAGTCAGTGGAGTGGAGATCAATACGCAACTTTATTAATCAGATATCTAACAGGCATAGGTCGAGAGACAGCAGACAAACACAATGTAGGCAGAGCAAGAGAATGGTCAGAGTCCGTGCAAGGGTCGAGGCAGGCAGCTAACAAACAAAGGATAATCCGTAGACAGGCGTGGGTCAGTAGGCAGGCAGAGATCAATCAGCAACGGGAAACAATCAAGGTCAGCAGCAGGAAAACAAACATGGGAAATGAACGCTCTGAATTGTCGGCCACAGCAAAACAAGACTTTGCAATGAACTGAGCATAAGCATGGCTTTTATAGAGTGTGATGGGAAATGGCCGACACCTGTGCAGGTGATCAGCCAGGAACGGGGCTGTGGGAGTTTGTGAGTAAGTTCAGAGCGTCCAGTGACAGCTCCCTCTGGTGGTGATTGGAGGGAGCCACAGAGTCTTTATTCGTAACAAGTTTTTTTGGTAATTAAAATAAAGCAAAAATAGAATAAAATGTATATTAGGTTAAAAATTGTACCAAAAAAACTAAAGTAACCGAAAATTGGAAATGTGCCTTCGGCTACGAACCGAAATAAAACTGTATGTCGTAAAATTACTAAAACTGAAAAAGATAATAAAAGTACCACAAATAAAATGAAAAGGAAAACTGAAAATATAAAACTAAACTGATTCAGAACATAAATACTGTATTAGTCTATAATTAATGCTAAAATTAGACTGACTAGAACTTGTTCATTAGAGATTTTTCACTGAATCTTTTTGCAAGTTACCTTAACTTACCCTAAGTTACGCCAGTAGATGGCAACAAGTGACTGAATTAATAATAAGACAATAAACTCAAATGATTCCTTAAAACACTCTCATTCATTCAGGAACCAAATATGTGAATTAGTGACTCATTAAGGGGATAGTTCACCCAAAAATGAAGAGTCTGTCATTAATTACTAAACCTTATGTCGCTTTAAACCCGTAAGACCAACTACCACATTCAAGGTCCAAAAAGGTAAAGAAAACATAAACATAAACTTTTTCTTCTCTTCCACACGCATATTCATGTAGCTTCGTAAAATTAAGGTTGAACAACTGAAGTCACATGGACTCTTTTAACAATGTCTTTGCTACCTTTCTAGGTCTTGAACGTGTCAGCTGCATTGCTTTCTATGCAGGGTCAGAAAGCTTGGATATCATCAAAAACAGCTTAATTTTGGTCATGAAGATGAATGAAGGTCTTACGGGTTTGGAACAACATTTTGGGTGAGCTATCCCTTTAAATCAGTAGTTCAAAAGCTGATTGCGTCAGGAACAAAACATGTGACTATTTTATGAGTGACACATTGAATCATTCACTCAATCAGTTAATTCAAAGCTAACTCATTCAGTAACAAAACACTAACAATGTCACTCAAAGAAAAGCAAATGTGATTCTGCTTTGAATCTATTTAATAAAAATGGAACAAAAATACATATCAAACATATTAAGTACTTAAATTGTTTACTGAATTGTTGTATAAAAGCAGTATCCCATTTACAATCATGCTGATAGTCTAAAAATCAGCTGTGGTTGCTTGCGGTAAATTGTGCTCGTCTAACAAATCAATTTTTGCTCTATTCGTTTTCCCTGTTTGAATATTCATCTATAATAGTGACTAAACAGCAGATGCCAAGAATACACTGACAGGCTGGATCAGGGTGCATACGACCAAATAATGGATCCCGACAAGATTTTCTCCAGCAAACTGCATAAGAAGACAGAAGAAGAGAGAGTGAGAGAGAGAGGGGGGGAAGAAAAAGAGAGCTCCTTGCAGATTTGTCTGCCTTCGTACTGAATGCTTGAATGATAACTGGCATTACCCTCACCAGTGAGGATAAACAGACTGTATTAGACCCATGCTGCACACACCCACACACAATCATATTCAGTGACTGCCTGAGTCCATCTAGTCTCAGACGGCACATTTTGTCAAAGATCTGGTTACACAAGACTAGAATAGATCAGACAGTCTTTAAGTAAACTGGTCAGGGCAATAGAGAAAAACAACCACAAAACAGTATAAATAGAAAGAATCAGACAGGATAGTTGCACAACTGCTACCAAGATGATCAGATAATTTGTGTTTCTGCCATCAGCAGCAGTCAGTCTCTGAGCAGGGGTCCTCTAGAGTCTCAAATTGTTCTGATGGCGTGTTGATTTCGGCTGAGCACCGCTCTAACATATTTTTTGTGCTGGAGAGAGCACACACCATTCTCCATGGTACCAATGCTGGGTTATTCAAGCGATGCATTCAACAACGCCATTATAGACTTGGGGGCAACATGACAACGGGCAGACTAAACACATGATGGGAAAACACGTGATATGGCTCTTGTGCCATAATTGTGAGCCAGGTATCCATTTGCAGGAAAATCTGAGCACCAACTGTGGCATCAGTTGGAGTTTTCAGTCATCTAAATTGGACAACAGCACACATTTTATCAAGACATTTAATAGATGCTGCAACATCATTAATAACAAACACTCATGTCATTCCAAACCTGTAAGACCTTAAGACCTAAATATCAAATTAAGAGACAGAGAATGCTTGAGACAGACCTGACTTAAACAGGCATGGCATGGAAACAGACAAAAACAGGCATGAACAGAAATCACCAACAGCAGATTACATACTTCAATACATGACAAGAGACAATGGCTACAGGAGGGCTACTTATAGTCAGAAATGAGGGTAACATGAGAAACCAACCAATGAGAAACACAGAACATGACATAGCAACCAATGAGAAAATAGAACAGAGAAAACCATAGCATGACATAAACCAATCAGAACATGACACATGGACAAGCAGGATAACATTAGGAACAGGGAAGCAAGACACAAACAGGAACCATGACTAGACTACAAAATAAAAGACATGAAAACAAGAACGTGAAGAAACCCCAAAACAAAACCCAAACACAAAACCCCATGTTATAAGAGCTTCTGACCCTGCATAGACAGCAACGCAACTACCATGTTCTAGGCCCAGAAAGGTAGTAAGTACATAGTTAAAATATTCCATGTATACTTTTTGTGCACAAAGAAAACAAAAATATCGACTTGATTCAATAACTTTTTTCCGTGTCAGTATTTGAAGCACGTTCGAATGTTCACGAGAGTAACATGGAGCCGGTGTTCTGACATAGAACCTGGATTTGCTGAGTCTTGTTTACATACAGAACAAGTTACATACTGTACATAAAACTGACTTCGTAAACATTTCTGAAGATTTCAGCAAAGGATAACCAACCTTACTTATCTGAACCAGAATATACAGACAATGAACTAAGAGAGATGGACATTCTATGTCAACTGTTGTTTTTTTCACCTGATCTGCCTTATTCAGGAGAAGTATCCTAACAGAATTGTTTGAAAACAACTTTATTTTTGGATTTTGTATACATACATTTCTATACGCTAATGTATCAACCCCGGCTCATGAAAATGTGTGCCTCTATTTACATTTCTGCAGCACCGTAATTACGTACCTTATTGCACATTTCATGGCAGTTTCAAAAGTGAAATGTTCAGAGAGTGGCGCTAAAACATATGTTGCATTGGTACAGGTGCGTATTGCTGTGTTTTTATTACGCTGCTTGAGGTACATATTGCGGCTGTTCAGAATTCAAAATCTGCGGAGTGTTGCTAAAGATTAATGCTCTGTCATGTTGGAAATATCCCCTACACCAAACCCAACCCTAAACCTACCCGATACCCTGATTTCACATGTACCTCTCTGAGACGTCTATTTGACGTCTACATTTACAACTGCAAGACGTAGTTTGCTCATCTGCAATACGTCTATTGGACGTTCAGATGTCAAAGAGATGTCTATTAGATGTCTTTAAGATGCATATGATTTAGAATGTTTGTAAAACTGACATCTTACAGATAGTAAGTAGCGTTAACAAATGCAAAAGTGATGTAAAAACACATTTGTTGATGCAGCTGTGTTATTACTAATTCTTAATGCGGATTTGAGCTGTTTCGTACCAGAGCTCTTTCCCAGATAGCACACATATGTCTGCAAGATGTCTGTTAAAGATCTCTTGATCTGGAAATCATCTGCTGTGTACAAACGTCTGTCAGACATCTGTAATATGGCAGTTTTACATACGTTCTAAATCATAAAAATCAATAACAAACAATAAAGACATCTAATAGACGTCTATTTGACATCTGATAGGAAACGTACAATAGACGTATTGCAGATGAGCAAACTACATCTTGCAGATGTAAATGCAGACGTCAAATAGATGTCTCCGAGATGTACTCAGGTGCAACGCTGTATCACGTGAGCTACCGAGCAAACCTACTGAATTAGGAAACTTAAGCATATTTAGCTGTATATGTGACGACAATATTCAAAAGTATCAGGTTTCAAATCATGCAGGAGTCATAACATAATATTCTGCAAGTAATTGTGTGAAAATTAGGCTTTATTAATCAAAACTCTTTATCTGTAAATCATACTTTGTGTGAAAAGGAATGAATTTTACTGCCTTTTTTGTTTGTTTGTTTTACTCCACCCAGATAGCACACATACGTCTGCAAGATGTCTGTAAAAGATCTCTTGATCTGGAAAGCATCTGCTGTGTACTAACAGCTGGCAGACATCTGTAAGATGTCAGTTTTACATACATTCTAAACCATAAACATCTTAAAGACATCTAATAGACATCTATTTGACATCTGATAGAAAACGTCCAATAGGCGTATTGCAGATGAGCAAACTACGTCTTGCAGATGTCTTGCAGATGTCTTGCAGATGTAAATGCAGACGTCAAATAGACGTCTCCGAGATGTACGTGTGCTATCAGGGCAGTGATTTGTACATATAAGTACGTTTTATCAGTTTTGCAAAAATGTATCCACCTTTTTCTTCCCATAAGAGTGGACACAGTCATTTGTAAATTTCATGGGTCTGTCTTCCGGTCTCATCCGCGTCCAGCTATTTTTTGCTAAAACAGTTAGTTTTGCTGCTTGATATTTCAAATTGGTGTGTCTTACAATATTATTTTTATGTATTATCTTAATTGTGAACACACTGGCTTGTAGTGCAAACAGTTTTACTGTTTACTGCACGTTGCTATTCTTCTCGGTATTCTCTATCGCGGATAATGAACTGGAAGCCTCACCCATAGACTTATTTCTAATATGCTATGTTGAACAAAAAATTTGGGGGCAGATTTTAGCTATTTTAAACAAGCCAAAAATACTGATGACTCATCTTGTACTATATTTTTTTAGCTATAGACTTTTAAGTTCATCTTTATTTTTAGCAGTTTGCTCAGCATAAAATCTCATCTATTTGCCTGACTCATAACCTCCATGTGTGTACATATTAAAAACCAATGTGCTTATAACTTCACATTATCCCCTCTATTTTAGAGCCCAAAGACTAAACCTTTGCGACGCCCAACGGACTCATGCTTTTATTGTGTTTTCCTTATAAAATGAAAGTGCTGACAGGAATTTAAAAACATGGCTCTTATTGTTCTCGCTTGAGATGCGCAGCTTTAATGTTTGTCCTCCAGCAGGATTTAGAGGCAGCAGAATGAGCTTAATAATATTTATTCTCTTTAAATAAGGAGAATGCCAACATGCATGAGTTGCAGCAAGGTCAAAATGACTTCTCTAAGCAACGGATGTCCTCAGTGCTCAGATGGAGAAATGAGATTTGTTTCTTTCTCTGTCATATTTTAAAATTTCAGCATAGACTCAGATCCTCCAGCCAAAAAGGTTTTAGGCCAAAAACTCAGTCAAGCAAACCTTGATGATATGGTGTTTCCAACTTTCTCACAGTGGAACGAACGTGGTCTTCGTGCTCCTTAGGCAGTTTCAGATTATCTAGGGATGTTGTTAGTTTGCAGTGCTGGTCTAACAATTCTGGGTTTGCTGACCATAACTTCACCTGTGGGAGCCAAAACTAATCTGAGAAACTTCTTGAAGTACTAACAACACTGTTCACACAGACAGCGAGAATGATTCTCCCTTTCATCTTTAAGCCGTGTACACAAAATATCCCTCCCAGAACCATCACGATGTACACTCTATTTGATTTAAGTTCTACTGAAGCCACATCAGAGCAGTTTAATATTTTCATTCAGCAATTTCCCAGTAAACAGCATTTTAATAAATCTCGCAGAGATCAGCTGTTGTGAAGAGTCAGCTAGGTTTTGCTCAGGGGGATAAATTGTCTGTGAGCATCACAGAGCTCTCATTCAGTCAAAGTCCAAGCTGGAGAATTCACATCAAGTGTGTTTTTGCACTGTCTGTGGAATCATTATCTCAGTCAAAGATGATTGCTATTCTTTATTCATAAGGTACACAATGATTTTTCAGCATTTAATCAACCCTCTGACCTACTTAAGATTCTTTAAAAAAAAAAAATCTACCAGTCCACAATTTAAAATCATCTTAAATATTAAGCACAATTATGTTTTTACAATTTGAGTAGAATTTTGAATGTGTATTTCATGGTAGACTGTCCAATTTCAGCATTCTCTCTCTCTTTCTCTCTCTTTCTGCCTTTGGCAAAGAAAGTAAATATTCCTAAAAATAATATTTGTGGCAAAAAAAGAGACATTTTTTTGTGAGAAAACAGTACTTTCAGGCACTTCTCTGGTGTCAAATAATTTCTCCATGGTTACTCACCAAAAAGGGCCAAAGGCTTCACTTAAAAATAGAATGATTCTAATCTGAGGTGTTCATGGCATAACATTTTTTTTTTTTTTAAATCAAATATAAATGTCCCAGTCACATTTTCTGGGTTAAATAAACATTACATAAACTATCAGAAAAAGAAAATAAACATTTACATTACCAGTATAATCAATATTCTATTTATTAAAGCCAAGTATGAATCTAATCAAATTAGTGTTTTTAAGCATTTTACATTTCATATATTTTATTTGTTTTATTTTATATATTCTTTTTAATAATTAACTATTTTTGAATTTTTCGGATCATCCATCATCAAAGCTCTGTAAACATTGGTCACAGACACAGATTTACTTAAATTAAGCTGATTGCTAACTAAAAACTCCAACAGATCATGTTTTCAAACAATTTTAAGTTTTAATTTGAGATAAAATTATATCTAAGTGAGTTGGTTACTTTTTCAAACTAGTCTTCCATTTGCTATTATATTGTTCATTCAGACTGATTCACGAAGGCAGAACGCATACAAACACAAGAGGCGGGATTTATTGGGATTTATATTTGTAGAGGTTCTTCACCAGGGTGTTTGTCTGTCAAAGCTTTTGGCTATTTTAAATATGTTTGTAGCAAAATGTAATGTATACATTTTTAATACTGCATTGTAGTCACATTTGTCAGAATATATATATATACAGGTCCTTTTCAAAAAATTAGCATATTGTGATAAAGTTCATTATTTTCTGTAATGTACTGATAAACATTAGACTTTCATATATTTTAGATTCATTACACACAACTCGAAGTAGTTCAAGCCTTTTATTGTTTTAATATTGATGATTTTGGCATACAGCTCATGAAAACCCAAAATTCCTATCTCAAAAAATTAGCATATCATGAAAAGGTTCTCTAAACGAGCTATTAACCTAATCATCTGAATCAACTAATTAACTCTAAACACCTGCAAAAGATTCCTGAGGCTTTTAAAAACTCCCAACCTGGTTCATTACTCAAAACCGCAATTATGGGTAAGACTGCCGACCTGACTGCTGTCCAGAAGGCCATCATTGACACCCTCAAGCAAGAGGTCTGTGGGAAGGAAAAAGTGTGGCAGAAAACGCTGCACAACGAGAAGAGGTGACCGGACCCTGAGGAAGATTGTGGAGAAGGACCGATTTCAGACCTTGGGGGACCTGCGGAAGCAGTGGACTGAGTCTGGAGTAGAAACATCCAGAGCCACCGAGTACAGGCGTGTGCAGGAAATGGGCTACAGGTGCCGCATTCCCCAGGTCAAGCCACTTTTGAACCAGAAACGGCGGCAGAAGCGCCTGACCTGGGCTACAGAGAAGCAGCACTGGACTGTTGCTCAGTGGTCCAAAGTACTTTTTTCGGATGAAAGCAAATTTTGCATGTCATTCAGAAATCAAGGTGCCAGAGTCTGGAGGAAGACTGGGGAGAGGGAAATGCCAAAATGCCTGAAGTCCAGTGTCAAGTACCCACAGTCAGTGATGGTCTGGGGTGCCATGTCAGCTGCTGGTGTTGGTCCACTGTGTTTTATCAAGGGCAGGGTCAATGCAGCTAGCTATCAGGAGATTTTGGAGCACTTCATGCTTCCATCTGCTGAAAAGCTTTATGGAGATGAAGATTTCATTTTTCAGCACGACCTGGCACCTGCTCACAGTGCCAAAACCACTGGTAAATGGTTTACTGACCATGGTATTACTGTGCTCAATTGGCCTGCCAACTCTCCTGACCTGAACCCCATAGAGAATCTGTGGGATATTGTGAAGAGAAAGTTGAGAGACGCAAGACCCAACACTCTGGATGAGCTTAAGGCCGCTATCGAAGCATCCTGGGCCTCCATAACACCTCAGCAGTGCCACAGGCTGATTGCCTCCATGCCACGCCGCATTGAAGCAGTCATTTCTGCAAAAGGATTCCCGACCAAGTATTGAGTGCATAACTGAACATAATTATTTGAAGGTTGACTTTTTTTGTATTAAAAACACTTTTCTTTTATTGGTCGGATGAAATATGCTAATTTTTTGAGATAGGAATTTTGGGTTTTCATGAGCTGTATGCCAAAATCATCAATATTAAAACAATAAAAGGCTTGAACTACTTTGAGTTGTGTGTAATGAATCTAAAATATATGAAAGTCTAATGTTTATCAGTACATTACAGAAAATAATGAACTTTATCACAATATGCTAATTTTTTGAAAAGGACCTGTATATCTATATAAATTAGCGTATAGTTTACAAAAATTACGTTTTGGAAGATACTGATGTGTTAAAGTGTAAGATTAATTCAAAACATGTTGTGTGTTTGGTTTGGGCCACCCACGGCACTTATCCACTGAAGCAAAGCCGTGAAGAGTGCGCACACTTCATAATGAAAATGATTATTAAAACTTTAAAGAGTTCCCCTCAGGTGGCTGTATTTCAAAATTGAACAGCCAAACCCTGCAGCTGTTCTTTAAAAATGGAAGGTTAATTGCTCCCTTTGGAGCTCTTTTCTTAAAGAGATTTGTTAAATTTGTCCATTTGTTGAAGCTTTGTACATACCATGTTTGCGTCTTCATCGCTTCACTCAGTAAACACCCTTCACGAGCGATTACACAGATAAAAGAGCTCAAATTAATAAACACTCACTTTTCATTCGGCTGCTTTTTCTTTGCCTTGGCATGAACTCAGCGCAGTGTTTCCTGTGTTCTCTCTTTCTCTTTCAATTCCTGCCCAACACAATCCCAGAATGCTCAGCTTCCTCTGTTTTTATTTATTTATTTTCTTCTTTCTGCATCATGAATCCTTTAAAATATTAATTATCATTTCCACAAAAGACTTTTGGGAGGCTGGGACTGATTCTATTATAATAGCTTATTTGCTGAGATAAAACCTCTTGTGTCTAGACGCATACAATTTAGAAAAGTTCAGCACACTTTCTGTGGTATAAAATTATTAAGCTATGGTTTGTTTTGTTTTTTATGTTGAAAAGACAATCACAAAATACAATAAACTAGCTATATAGAAATTTACGCTGTGCGAAAGCAACAAATGATCCGTTTGAGGTTAAAACGACCGTTTTACAATTATTATTAATCAAATATTTTTCACACATTTGGCGAGCTGTTTATTAAATAAGGTAACGCCCGATTTTGATAGGTGTCTTTGTGAACAAGTCTACAAATTATTCAGTCAAACAACTCGTTTTGGAATGAAAAAGGAATAGGAAATAGGAATGAAACAACTCTTGCATCACATTTTGCATACCATCTCTAAATAGTATTCAAGATTAGCCTGCTATTTAGGCTATACACTTGAAGTCAAAAGTTTACATACACCTTGTAGCATTTGCAAAATGTTAATTATTTTACCAAAATAAGAGGGATCATACAAAATGCATGTTATTTTCTATTTAGAGCTGACCTGAATAAGATATTTCACATAAAAGACGTTGACATATAGTCCACAAGAGAAAATAATAGCTGAATTTATAAAAATGACCTTGTTCGTTTGTCCTCAACAGTTTAACTGCCCGCTGTCCTTCAGAAAAGTCCTTTTTCAGCACTTTGGTGTATTTGAACTCTTTCCAACAATGATTGTGTGATTTTGAGATCCATCTTTTCACACTGAGGACAACTCATATGCAACTATTACAGAAGGTTCAAACGCTCACTGACGCTTCTGTAAGTAAAACGATGCATTAAGAGCCAGGGGTATAAACTTTTGAACAGAATGAGGATGTGTATATATATTTTTTTTTTATTATTTTGCCTAAATATCTATTTTTTACCCCTTTAGTACTGCCCTTCAGAAGCTACAGAAGAAACATGTTCCCCAGAAAACATAATAAGTTAAATTTACCCTGATCTTCAAATTCAAAAAGATTTCACCCCAAGCTCTTAATGCATTGTTTTTCCTTCAGTTCTCTTAAGTGTGAAAAGAAAAATCTCAAAATCATACAGTCATTGTTGGAAAGGGTTCAAATACACAAAAATGCTAAAAAAAATTATAAAAATAATACTAAACTGTGGGACCTAAAGGACTTTTCTGAAGAACAGCTGGCAGTTTAAGGACTAACAAGGCACTCATGAACAACTACCACTAAACCAAAAAAACAGAACAGCTGTGGATCATTCAGGTAACAACACATATTAAGAATCAAGTGTATGTAAACTTTTGAACGGGGTTATTTTTATAAATTAAACTATTATTTTTTATATGTAAACATCTTTTATGTGAAATATCTTATTCAAGTCAGTTCTAATTAAAAAATGACATGCATTTTGTATGATCCCTCTTATTTTTGTAAAATAATTAACATTTTGCAGATTCTGCAAAGTGTATGTAAACTTTTGACTTCAGCATTATAAGGTGCAAATGAGTCACTGAATCATTCACACAGATTCATTAAGGAATGATTAAGGAATGGGTTCTGCTATGGCATCTTTAAAAAAAAACTCCCTTTGGCAGAGCATGCAATACTGTGTTTAAAATGTAAGTTACGCAATATTAATTTCTTATTTGTTGAACTGTAAAAGCATTCTCACACTTGGAATCATACTGTTGGTCTTCTCCCCTTTGTGAGCCATGGGATTTCATTAGCCCCGGTGAAAGGCTGTAGCTACACCTGTTTTATTCAGAACATCTGTTAAATAATTCGCATTCAGACCTCAGGCATATTCACTTCTGTCGGTTCTATAGATAGAGATAATGGGTCACACCCGTATGAGACTTGTTAAAAGATGCTGTATGGGATTGCGATTCCAGTCACATACCCTTTTATTGTCGTGTTTTCCTTTGTTACTGATTTCATTTAGTGGATCCCTCAGAAGATGCAATTTAAAAACATTATTCTGCTGTTGGCTAGGCTTTTACTGCCGCAAACATTTTAATTGTTCAGTTTAATGGATGCATTTTGATTAACGTGGTGCATTTGCTGTATCAACAGCGTTTTTGTTATGCTTGTTTCATTTCAGTTGCTTTTGTTGGCTTTGGATAACGGCTTTGTCTAAGTGCCCATTTCCATTAGAAAGATAGTTTAATAGTAGCTTTTTAACATCAAAAATATAACTGGGGAACTCAAAAGTTAGATGCTTTTGGCTTCTGTACATCTCTCTGCCTGCTTTCTCTCTCTCATACACACACACACACACACACACACACTCAGAAGAATGGCTGAAAGTTCAGCTTACAGTGTTTTTACAGTCCTTCAACTACCCTTATGTCTAAGCCTATAAGTATCCAGTAGCTATCGCTGTTTCGTTTCTGATCTACACCTCACGGGGCTCAGGGCCACGGGCCGGATAAGACAGCATCCTACCTGCTGCTGCTTTTCTGTCCCAGAATCCTCCATCCAAATGCCACTCCCAGCTATTAATCTCCTTTCTGTGCTTTGTTTACAGCGGGCCATAAGTCAGACCACCGCCTGACAGGGTCATCCCTCTCCTTCTACGAGATAAAACTTTTACAGGGCTGCAAAGATAACAAACTGCAGCTACTGCCATGGGAGGACAGAGCGAGCGAGAGAGGGAGAGGAGGAGGAAAGAAAAGGATAAATAGCTGCTTGTAAATTTGTCCTGGCAGCCTGTCTTCTCTCAGAGCTCCAGCTAGCTTGAAGCTAACTGCCTTGAATATGTTTCGCAGTTATGTGAAATGCTGCGTAGGCTCAATAGTGTTATAAAAAAGATACATATGTATATAAATGTAAACCGTTTTGTATTTGAAACATTTTCATGACCACATTATTTAATATGTTTATTAGGCCATTTCCCCAACAATATGCATGATTTGAAGATGCAATATAACCAAAACTTGACCCAAACACACACAGCCCATCCCTTTAGTATTACTCACATCAGTAAAGTGCATTAACATGCAAAGTACTGAGTGGTTTTGGGTCGCTCTGAAATCAGACATTTGGGGGTGATTATCTTTTTCATGGCCCAATAAAAGCATCGGCGTCCTGGTTCTTCCTGTTTCCATCTGCTAAAATGGCATCTCAAATCTTCAGCATTGCGTTGTACTAAAATAAAGCTCAATAAATACCCATAAAGTTAGTTTTGCCCCTCGACACTCACACTAAATGTGTACCCACAAGGCAAAGTACAAAAACAACAGCTGAGCTCGTGTTGTAATTAAATCTCATTATCATAACCGCACTGTTATTATGTTTGTTTGAGGACGTTTGGGGAGTTGGTTCTCAATCGCTCTGTACTTTCTGTCTTTCAGATCGACTACTGGTGCTCTGAAACACTGCCCTGGTCTATGCAAACACCCCTATTTGGACAAACAGAGCTTATTTCTGATAAAGCGCTAACTTCAAATAACTGCTTTGTGGAGAATTGAATGTAGAATCATTGAAGGGATCATGTGACCTCACCTTTGTTCTCAATCTTTAATTTGTATGTATTAATATTTTATTAGAATTTTACCTATTTTTTTAAACCTTATTTTATTTAGTTTTTCTCTCTTGTGCAGTGGTAAGTATTCCACGATGTCCAATCGATCGGTCCAGGGAAATCATATTTCCCCCCTCTCCACTTTCCTTTAGCAAATTAAATTTGTTCCTAACTGTCCCACTGCAGTTAATTAGCTGCCTGTGGTAGCAAATTGCAAATTTACATTTTTATAGTTTTTCAAGTTAATTAGCCTGCTCGCTCAGCCAGACATTTCCTGTTTATGTGTCTTCCGTTTCGACCGTCTGTTTCTAAACTATTCTGACAAAACAATGTCTCTTGGTGACAAATCTGTGACAGACCCTCAATATTTACCAAATTCCTTAAAGTGATTTCATGAATGATATAATAACATAAAACAAAGCTTGTCTAGAGAACTGATTAATGGATGGATATTAAACCCATTTACTCACCTGGCTTACTCCATTAAATGCCTGTTGCGTTTCACTGTAAGCACTCCCATTGGTGTAGGATAAAACTATCAGGGATGGTTAGAGGGAAACCTTGACACTGCATCTGTTGGTCAATTATGTTGAATATATGCCAAGTCAGAATGTAAATATAGCACCAAGTACAAACAGAATGACAGAAATGATTGTTCTGAACTGCTCAAACCAACAGAACACTGTGAGATCACCCCTCTATGACCCCATTGCAAAAAACACATTTAGAATATCACAGAGGAAAAAGAAAAATCCCTCTGCTGAGCCACATGACCTGTCAACCCAGAGAACAGTGAGTAATGTGCCTTAGCAAGTTGCCTCTGGGTGACGGGTGTTTCACACTTTTACCATTAATTAAATATTTAGATTGAATTGACAGTGTCCTATATACAGTCAAATAAAAAAATATTCAGACACCAGATACTGTATCTTTTTTTTTTTTTTTTTTAGTGGGTGCAGGACACTATAGTTCATTTATGTAAGTGAGGATAGCAAAAAAGTAAACTGTAAAATATTACACCCAAAAATTCCCTCCCAAAAAAATTGGGACTAAAATTTTAATTTGACACTTTGACCTTATGTTTTGTTACATACCTTTCGATCAGCGTTATCTGACATTATCAAGATGAATTTGTCCTGACACAGTTTAACTCTTGAGTTCTTGTCATATTTTATTACCATTTCCTAAACTATAGTGAATAAACTGTAATAATGTGTGAAATTTTGAAGGTGCCTGAATAAACTTTGGTTTGACTGTAATTATTTCTGATTATTAAGATGGATTTGTCCTGTAAAGTAATATTTGTGCTTACAGTGAAGTTTAACTAATATGACAAAATAATGTGAGAAATGATGGTGTCTGAATACATTCTGACTTGACTGTATATAGTTTTTATAAATTTGTCCTTTTTAATATCAAATTTAATTTAATTTGTGTCCCAGTTACTTTTTCTTGGTTAAATTATAATTACTTACATTACCAGAATAAAAATCTATTTAGAATTTTTACATTAATAAAGTAATTCATAAAACCAAGTATAAATCTCATCAGTTTAGTGTTTTTAAGCAATTTACAATGATTCCATAATAAGAACTGAAGGCAGGAACAATTTAAACAATATATTTTATTTAAACAATTGGATATTTTATTTATGAACCGATTGTCACATGTCGTGTATGGGAGGACAAACGAGGAGAACGAGGTTGAGATCAGGAACAAAACAAGTCTTTTAATAACAAAATCCACAGAACAAATCCAACAAGAGACAGGCAAGGAGACACGCACACAAAGACGAGAACGGACAACCAAACACTGAACAGAATCCAACTTAAATAGGGTGGTTAACAAGACACAGACAGGTGAAGGCACTTAACTGATAATGACTTAATTAGAGGTGGAGACAGGAACAAAACCAAATAAGGGCAAACAGGAAGTGGAAGGAACCAAAGACAAACAGGACTAAACCAAATCAAAACACAACAAAAAGAGTCCCAAAACCTGACACCGATGTTCGGCTGTTGATTTTCATAATGAACTAAACAAACTTTTGGATTATCAATAATCAAAGCTTGGTAAGCTCTGTAAACACTGGTCACAGCTCACAAAAAAACCCAAAGATCATGTTTTCAGGCCATTTTAAAGTTTGATTTTGACTTGACAAAGAGGTGATATACAGTATAAGTATGCGAGTATACTTACTTTTTTATTAGTCTTCCTATTAACACTATTATATTAGAGGATTTGCACTTAAATCATGATTTGGTCAGTTACCCAGAAGTGTGGCCATATTGGCGATATTCGGATGTAAACAGCATGGATTGCACGACTTTAGCCAGTAATGTGTTTTTAAGATACTGAAAAAAGCACAAATGTCAGGGCATGTCAAAAGTTCTAAAGGGCCCCAAAACACCCTCAGACCTCAGAGGGTTAATGTACTACTAAATACACTGTTCTGCTAATTTATGCTGTCTAAACTGTACAAAAATGCGTGGAAGCTGCTAAATCATATAGAGGACTTAGAAAAAAGGAAAGGGTGCAGTATTAATTAAGATATTAGCCTGACCGGAAATAATAAGAACAAACAGGAATGTTCTCAAGATTCTTGCACTGGAAATCCTTGTTCAGTTTGGCCAACCACAAACGCTTTCTTTTCTCAGACTGTTTTGTGCACTCTTCTTCTTTATTTGTTATAACGTTTGGCAGTCTATAGCACTCCAAATGTTTTTCTCAGTCTGACCGATTAGTACAGCCCAAAACGTGACAATAATGTATTCTTTTATGTTTCATTCGGTTCAGTGGCATTTTTTATGCTCAGTGCCGCCAATATGGCCGATTGATGGCACGTTGTGAAAACACTCTATTGTTCATTTAGACTGATTTGCGAACACGCACAAACACAAAAGGTGGGATTTATCGCATGGACCAATCATATCCAATCATAACCAGTTATATCCAATCATATTGCGACCCACCAAACTCACCACATGCTTTAGGGCGTCTGTTAAAACTCAATGGGCTCAGGTGAGGCCTGCTGGTGTTGCTACTGGCGGTTTTACTGTCATATTTTATATTTGCAATGCATAGCTCAAAGCTCAATGCATCTGTCTGTCAAATGCATTCCTCCTGCTCTCTCACGGCCTTCCTCTGGGATAGGGAGTGAGGGAGGGTGTCTGTCTCGGACCTGCTGTTCCCCTCATCTCCCCTTCTCTTAATTAGCAGCATTCACAAGCCAGCTGTTTATAATTAAAATTATACGCAGTGGTGAATAGCCAGATAAAGGGAACAGATAGTCCTACCTAAAATGCAGAAAGAAAACAAACATTTGTACAATACTACTAATTAAGGGTGTTATAGGGAGGTAAGGGAAAGCTTCAGGTGAACCTGCTGTGCAAAAACTGGTAGGTTGTACTCTTTATTTCTTGCCAAATGTTTGTTTTATTAAACTATATTTATATGTGTGTGTCTCTCAGTGCTTTTTGTGAAATTATCAGAAACCTCTGGAGAGAAACTGGGCAGATTGAACAAGCTTGTTTTTGGTGTACTTTTATTACTTGTTGGCTCTGTTTTTGAGAGTAGTAAAGATAAAGTAATTTTTCCCTGTGTACTGTTGCTGGAAGGTCCCTTCCAGCATGGGGGTAATGACTCCTTAGCGGGCAAACTAATTGGAAATATTCATTTTTTTAATGTAGAGCATAAAATTGGAAGAATTCAATCACTACACAGTGAATAAAAGTTAATAAAAAAAAAACATGAAAATCATCATGTCAGTATAGAGAGGGTTTGCATTTACATCAGTTACCCAGATGTGCGGCCATATTGGTGATAATCGGATGTAAACGACAGCATAGATTGCACTACTAAGGCATAGATGTACTACTAAAAACTTTGTTCTGCTCATTTATGCCGTCTAAACCACAGGGAAAAAAAACTACTGATAAATCATATATAGAAGGACTTAGTAAGCTGGAGAGGGTGCATAATTTTGACAAACTAAAGTTAAAAGTTGGTAAAGACAGGTATGAGCAGCATTAATTGAGATATTAGCCTAATATTTCACCTACCTGACTAAAAAATGATAAGAAAAAACACAAATGTTGTCAAGATTCTTGCCCTGGAAATCCTGGTTCAGTTTGGCCAACCACAAATGCAGTTTGTTCCTCAGTTTTTTGCTCCCTTCTCCTTGATTTGCAATAACTTTTGTCAGTCTGTAGTACTCCAAATGTTTTTCCCGGTCCAAACATATTAGTACAGCTCAAAACATGACAATAATTGACCATTTTGAGCAGAAATAATCAGGAAAAATATGCCAGTTTTCTTCGGTTCAGTGGCATTGTTTACATTTAGTGCCACCAATATGGCCAACTGATGACACGCCGTGTAAAACCCTCTATATACCCTCCAATATTGGTGTATAGGAGTTGTGTGGATTACTTGTTGATTACTGTGATGTTTTTATCAGCTGTTTAAACTCTTATCCTGACGGCACCCATTTACTGCAGAGGATCCATTTGTAAGCAATTGCTGTAGCGCTAAATGTCTTCAGATCTGTTCTACACTGCAAAAAATGCTTTTCTAGCTTAGATTTTTTGTCTTGTTTCCAGCCGAAATATCTAAAAATTCTTAAATCAAGAATTATTTTCTAGACAAGTACATGTTAATGTCTTGTTTTCAGAAAAATTAAGTTCAAATTAAGTGAGTTTTTGCTTGAAACAAGCAAAATAACCTGCCAATGGGGTAAGCAAAATAATCTTATTTCAAGCAGAAGACTAGATTATTTTGCTTACCCCACTGGCAGATTATTTTGCTTGATTTTGACTGATTTTTTCTGAAAACAAGACAATCATTTTTACTTGTCTAAAAAATCCTTCTTGATTTAACAATTTTTAGATATTTTGTCTAGAAACAAAACAAAAATTCTTTTTGCAGTGTAATGAAGACAAACTCATCCTAAGTGTGAGTACATTTTCAGCAAATGTTTTGGGTCTTTAGTATTCCTTTAGTACGTTATTTCCTTTCTCCTCACAAATTCATAACTTTCAAAATAGATCAGTTTGTTAGCATGTGTGCAGTTGCATCACAGTAATGCTTTAATGCTTTAATCTCTGAGGACAGAGATCAGCAAAAATAAACATCAAAGGACCAGCATGCTTACCTTGGGGATGGTCTTCCATATGGTTTGATCATATTATGGTGTATTCAAGCAGAAATATACTTAATAACAGCTTTAATTATCTTCCGTATGACAGATTGAGACATATACAGTGGCCTCCAAAAAGCAGCTGAGCGCCTAAAAATGAATTTAATTGCTTTAGTTAGAAAATGTCAAACCAAGTGCAACTGAAGACAAATTGTTTTTAGAACTAACTTTTTTCATTTTTTGCAATGACTTTTACCCAACTGTTGCCAAGGTGATTTTTAGTGGATATATGCAAGTTAGTTCCTGAAGTTCACAGGTGTGCTTGCATGGCCTGTTCCATTTGTTTGACTGTTTTGTCTTCATTTTAAACAATATATCAGTTATTTAGAATGTTAAACTTTATCTGCTATATTTCTTTAAATGTTTAGTCAAGCTAAGCTCTGATGCAGATGTGAAATCACTGGTGGTCCAGTCACTCGCTGTGAAGAGACGAAAGGAGAATCTGGCATGGGCACGTGTCCTCTGCTTGTACTCATCAGACACAGATGTCATCGCTCCTTTTGTCCTTGTCGTTGATGAGTGTCAAGAGGCTGCAGCTGTGATTGGTTGACATCCAGCCAGCCAAGTTGTTTCAGTGTGGCGCTGTCCATGGTGCTGCAGCACAACAGAGAAGAACCAAGGGCTTATGGGGGTTTGATTTCTCTTTTACTAATCTGGTCATATCTGCACTGATTGCATCAACTTTGACTGAATGAATACAATATAACATTCTTTATCACCTCGTGTTCTACTTAGTGTTTAAATAATGTCCTCGACAATAGGATGAGCCTCGTCCAATAATCCCCGTTTGATCTTGGGTATTAATTAAGCTGTCCTCTACAACTACAGCCGAATTCCCAACAGCTGTTAAAACCCTGTTAAATTAACTGTATAAAAACCTGCATTTCAAGCATTATACAACAGCATTCAGAAGCTTTGACCATAAATAAAGGTCACTCGTATTTTTTATTTACGCAAAACACTTTTAAATTATTTTGTTGTTGTTTTCAATAAAGAAAACAGTGTGTTTTTATATATGTTTTGCAACTGACCAATTCGGTGTTTGCAAACAGTGATGATGTTTTTTTGTGGGCGGAGCTTAGCTAGCGGCAGAAAATGACCATTTTCATGTAGCAGTCTATGGAAGCTTTGGATTAAAAGCATGGCCATAGCCAGCTATAAGGTCACCGAGGTCTGGACCTTGGTAAATCTGTTATGTTTAAAAATAAAATTTGTTCAGTCAATGACTATTTTGCTCTTTGTCTAAATGTATCATTAAGTTTAGACAGTTTGCGAGAATGTTTAGCGTCTGTGGTATGAGAATAAACTCTGGGAGACAATGGCGAACAGGGTTGCCAGGTTTTAACAACAAAACCCACCCAATTGCTATTCAAAACTAGCTCAATGGGGGTCCCTGGGAAAATTTGCATTTCAGAGGGTAAATATCACATTTTTGGGGTCACTTCAACTCACAAACCTGCGGCAAAAGTCTTAAAATAGCCAAACTCTGCGGAAAAATCGTGGACTTGGCAACGCTGATTATCTTATTAGCAAAAATTTTTAACTAATTTTGATTTATTTTTAGTTTTTTATTTGTTTTTATAGCAATATCCGGCAATACTGCATTGCATGTAAACTGACAGTAATCATAAAATTCTACAGACAGGTTATTGCTGACTGACAGGATACCACATTAAGTAAGGCAAACAAAAAAGACATGATATTATTTGTCAGAAACGTTATCAATGCCATTATATAATGAGTTGTATTTGTAGGGATTATTATAGTAAAATTCTTAACCCTCACTAATTTTCAAACCCTGGTTATGGCCATGATTAAAAGAATAAAAAAAGGTACATTTTAGTTTATATTTAAAAATTCTGACTTTATTTTGGCAATTCCAAGATTATATTTCACTATTCTGATCAGAAAAATCAACTCGTTATTCTCCATTTTCCCCTCAGCTCAGAGTCATGAGCTTATATCCCACACTTCTGGCTTATTGTCCTCAGAAAAAAAGTCAGAATTGTAAGATAAAATAGGTAAATGTTATTTAAAATGTTACAGGTTATACTATTTCATTCTGGAACTGTAAGGCTAGCACAATATGTCCCCTATGATATATGTGAATATTATGTAGACCTATTGTAACGATGAGTCAAAGGCATAGGGATCTCAGCTGCAGCTCTTTATAAATAAATCATAGGGTACAGCAGGCAGGGGTCAGCAGACAACAAACAGGAGTAACACAGGCTGGGCAAAAGAATGGTCAGAGTCTGTGCAATGGTCGAGGCAGGCAGCTAGCAAACAAAGGGATAATCCAAAGACAGGCGTGGGTCAGTAGTCAGGCAGAGGACGATCAAGAATGGGAAACAAACAAGGTCAGCAACAGGAAAACAAACATGGGAAAGTAACGCTAAGAAATGTATGCAGGGCAAAACAAGACTTCACAAATAACTGAGTGTATGCATGGCTTTTTATAGTCTGAGTGATGAGGGGAAATGGAGTTCGTAATGATCCCAGTGTCCCAGTGACGACTCCCTCTGGTGGTGAAAGGTGGGAGCCAAAGAGCCAAAAAGGAGGCCTGAGACCTTTAAAAGTAGAGTAATTACAGCAGGTTTCATCCATAGTGTGTCAGTTTAAACATCTGTGTTTAGTTTCCAATGGCGTCTTTGATGACAGGATTCTATTAGAAATTATTTGGATTCTGATTCTGACATCCAATTTTTTTTTTTTCTTTTATTCCATGAGTTTTATTAATTTTCCTCCACTTGTTACCAGTGTTTTTCTTCCACCACAGTGAAGATGCAGCTGCAAGTGACGTAACTGTGACATCGACCCAAGATTGGTCTATAAAGGTCTGTGAGTTGAGGAAAGACTCCTCCCCTTCCTCACACTAATTAAGTATTGACCAACCAATAACAGAAAAAGGAAAGATTAAAAATCCCATTTCAAAGTGTCATTTGTCAATTTAAAATCTGTTGACTGATGGCAGATTCAGACTGTTTGTATGTCAACACTGGTTGCTAGTATCAATTTGAAGACCTTCATAACCTCCACACCTGACACCTCAAAAGTAGTGTTGGAAAAGTGCATAATTTCACAGAACAATCAGACAAAAAGAACAACTCCAACAAACATAACCTGCCATTTGAAATCTGTATGTGTTTTGCATATTCAGTCAGACTGAACGGCTGACCAGCAGGAGTTGCGGTGTAAATGGAGTGGCCCCCAGGCTACAGTATGAACTGCTTATAAATTCATTGGACTTCACCCCATCTGATAGAACAAACAGAGCCAGACCTATAAGCCGAGCTTATGGGCCCATTAACTCCTCTCCAGGTCCGTGTTTATCGCAATACTGGTAGTGCAGGATAGTCCCCACGGAGACCAAACAGCAGCATAAATCCACTCTTGAAAACCTCTGCGATATTTTACAGCTCATTCTCATGCACTAAACGGCTTTCTAATGGGTGTTTAGGAATTAGTGCACTGGTGAGCGGGACACCCCCACAGCCCCACACAGTATGGAGCGACCCAACCAATCTCATAATATGAGCCAATTACATTATGGTTAATTTGCCTATTTAGAGATGGCACATCAAAGCAACAAATATACAGGCATCACAATTACAGAAAACGTCTAACTTGCTTAAAGGCTTATTATTGATTTGGATGCACAGTGTAAATAATGCACCTACTGGCACTGTCTTTTTTAGAGGTGGCATAAATGCAATGCAGTAATTGGATTACAACCAAAATCAGTACGCTCTAAAAAATGCTAGGTTATTGTTTTAACTCAAATAATGGGTTCGGCCTGCTGAGTCATTTTTTGGGTTGTTTTTAATATTTTTTTTATCCAGGTGCTGAGTGTTTTTTCTGTAACTAAGCTGCAGGGCCATTTTAATGGGTTATTAAATATTGGGTTATCAAGAGGGCAACTTATACTAAACAAAGGGGGTCACATGACACAAACCAACCAATGAGAACCAAGGAACAATACATAGCAACCAATGAGAATCTGGCACATGGACAGGCAGGAGAACATGAAGAACCAAGGGAAGCAAGACAAGACAGGAACCATAACTATACTTCAAAATAAGAGACATGAAAACATGAACATGAAACAAACCCTAAAACAAAACCCAAACACCCACGTTACAACATCTTGGAAAGAATCTTCCACTTCTGGCTCCATTAACTGATTAAAACCACAAAAGCAGTAACGTAAAATTGACATCTTGAATACAGTAATGTTAAATTTGAAAATGTGTTCTGTAAAAGAGGTTCATGGGACCATAGAAACCATATCTGATAAAGAATGAAATATGACATCCATAGATAATGTAGTCCCTCTGGGTCATATTCTGTGGTAATTGGTGTCAAATTATCTATTCTGAAACTGTCATAATCTAAACATGGACTCAGTTGTTTCAATAAAAGCTATGCTTCAAGAGTAATGCAACAGTTACTTATCATTTTAAGAAGTTGTATCAGTTGATAGTTCAATCTTTGTAATGAAATGAATACACACTCGACTCAGATGTAATGTGTGAGTTGCATTTTGAAATAGTTGCATTTTGAAAGGTTCTGTTATTAGTGCAAAAACGATTGTAAAAAACTGTTTTATCCAATGTATAATTTAATCATGATGATTAAATGAATGAAATGCAACGCCAAGGGGTCCTGACCAAGCATCAATATGTAACTAGTTGGGAGTGAGAACGTGTTGCTTGTGATAATGCATTTTTAAATACAAAAACAAATTCTGTGTGAATTGCCCCAGTAAAGCAGTCAAATAATTTTATTTCAGTGTTTTTTCAGTCTGCATTGGCGAGAACTATTAACATAATCAAACTTCGTTGACAAAAAAATGAACGTCTAACTTACTGTCTCTTCACATCTCAGTTGCGATTTAATCTCTAAAGGAACATGCCCTCAATCTCATACTATCATATCAAACATTCACACTCCCTTCTTGTGCATTTAAATTACACGCAACAGCTCGAAATCCTCATTTCCTGTCAGTTATCAACGCACAAACACACACATCACTGCAATGTCACAGGTGGAACTCCGCTGGTGGGTTGAAGTGCTAATAGGGGTGAGTTATTTGTGTCTGATAGTGTGTGTGTGTGTGTGTGTGTGTGTGGAGGGGATTTATATATCCTCACGTCTGGATTTTCATTTGGGAGAGAATAATAACAGATCAGATATGGGAGTTAATCACAGCTTTTCTTCTTTATATCCCCCCTGAGAATTCGACATGGCTCTCTCTCTCTGTTTTCCTCTCACTTTGTCTCTATCTCTTTCTCCTTCACCTTCTCTATTGTCATCTCTCCTTTTTTCCTGTGTAAATGCCTCATAAATCAGGTTCATATAAAGCAGCCGTCACATCGGGGCAGCTGTTGTCCCCCAGAAACTCATTAAAGAAAGAAGAGAAGCACTCTTCCCTAATGAAAGTGAAGTGATGTCTAGGTCTTAACACACATTATTCTACAAGGGCTTATTGGGACAGAGAGAAGGAAGGGGAAGAATATGATAAAGAGCTATGGAAAGGAGAAGAAGAAAGGAAAGGAGAGGAGAGGAGACATAGATATTGGAGTGTTATGATGATTAATAGGATTCTATGGGGCAGAGAAAAGTCAAGCTGAAAGCTAGTGATACAAAGCCGTCAGATAATTCAGAAGGGAAATACACGGCGTGTCTGTAGTCACACAGGCTATAAATACTAACACAATAAAACAGATGGAATAAAAAATACAGCAACTTGGGTTTTGGGGATATATTAGCATGAATATTTTTGCTTTGTTTGGCTAGTCAGATGTTTAGGCCGTTTGTAGTAGCAGCTTCATGTGCAGCTGTTCTTAATTGCTCCTTTGGGAAAGACTGTACTTGATAAAGGACACAAAGCTGCTTTAGCGCTCTGTATCATATGTGTACTGCATGTTTTAAGCTAAGTCAACATGCTAAACACAGATGTTGTATGTCCATTTAGCTTGATGAAAAAAACAACAACCTGATCTCATGAGAAAAACCTTCTATTTTACGAGGTGCCGATTTCGTAAGATATAGTTTGAAGTGTCTACAAAAAACAAATCTTGCTGGTACTAACACCTGCTAGTGTTTCAAATTTTCTGAAAATGTCCCTGGAAGACTATAAAAAGACATTTTACACCAGGAGAAGGCAAAAGGGACTAAATAACATTTTAATTTATATTTAAATGTGCTAAAAGTTCAGTGCTAGTATGTGTTTTATAGGCTTTCAATATAACGTCGCATTTTGAGTGAGAATGAAAATCAGGTTGACGACAGTTTAGACATTAATTTGATGTTGACTTAACATTGGATTTTGGTTACACCACCTAAAAACAACAACATTTCAAAGTCAATCAGCTGACATCGTTATTGGACATCAATTTAACATTGACATTAAATGTTAAATTTACATCAAATTTTGGTCACCCGACGTCGCAACCGACATTTAACCAAATGCCAATTTCTTATGAAGTTGTTCTGCAGGTGTTGATGCCCAGTTCTGATTTGTTGCCTATATCCAATTCATTTATAATTTCTTTCAATTGTGACCCATTTCCGATTCATGTGTTTACACTTGCCATACCATCTATAACATCACACATGCTTAAAGAGGGCTTCTTGCACCACACACTAGCTAAGATGGATGAATGCGAAATATGCTTGATGTTAGCTCTGCGATATATGCGAAGTTTGTCATTTACCATCTCCGCATGTGCTTCCTCCTGAGAATAATAAAAAAAAAAATCATTAAATCGCGGAGAAGTACCAAACTGTTACCTGTTTAGATGACATTCACATTGGCGCATTAATCTGGTTTATTTACACATATGAATGAGCCCCGAAACCAATCTAGAAATATCCGAATGCATGTGAACACATCTGTATCACATATGAAAAAAAAGGAATTGGGTGACATTTAACTGACAGTGTAAACAAGGCCTTTCAGTGTGTATGTGAACAAATTTACCTGGTCACACAGCTATCCGATCGTGAAAAGACCAGGTGTAATGCTGCGTTCCAGACAAGGTTGGAAGAGGGAACATTTGAGTTGAAATGTCCCACTTCAAACTTCAGTGAGTCACAGTTGATCACACATCATGTTATAATAATTCTGTCAATCATGGCAAAAACAGAAGGAAAAAAAAACACAAAATGCTGCCTTTCTTTTTGAAAACAACTGACGAAAAGTTAAAATTAACATCTTTTTATAAACTTAATGTCTGATATTTTAAATTTGTCAAAAGTTAACTCGACACTATGCTTGTTGGAAGCAGTGACATTGAAAGATCGTTCTGCCCTAAATTCACAGGTTGGATATCCGACATCAAGCAGTGTTCCAGACGTTATTTCCAAGTAGGAGGTGGGAAAAAATCCTACGGCTGTGTTTAAACTAGTGCGTTTTCATTTTAAAACACATAACTTTTGCTACGGTTAAGCCTGTCATTTACACTACTTCAGCATTTTCGACCCTCGAAAACGGAGACTTTAAAAAATGCTGCAGACCCCGTTTTTTTTTTGGTTTTTTGTTTTTTTTAAACTCCAGGGTTGGTCATGCGCTGGTCCTAAACTGGTCCCAAACAGGAGGGACCAGCTTAGGACTAGCACATGACCAGCTAAGGACCAGCATAATCCAGTTTAGGACCAGTTTAGGACCATCTTAAACCAGCTAAAACCAGCATCAAAACCTACCTAACCAGCATATGCTGTTTTTTCCAACAGGACAGACAAAACTAAAAAACTAAAAACTAAACACATCTAGTTGTTGAAACCACATATGTAAATATTAAAATAATAAATGTGTTGTAGTCAGATTTGACAGCACTAATGCAATGCCCTTCACTTAACCCCGCCCCTAAACCTACCCGTCACTGGGGTCTAAGCAAATCGTACAAAATCATACAAATGAGGTCGTACAAATTAGTACAAATTAGCCACCTTGTGAAATATGTACAAATTGGTCGTGAGATAGCGTTGGTATCTTGGGAAAACTATCACGCAAAACTGCCTCAAATGAAACTGAAAGTAAGTTGCTGATGCTTAACTTACAATCATCTTCATTAAAAGTAGTAAGACTAACTTATCTTTCCAGTGCTGATGCTGTTTTCTTTCCTGTTGCGGAAAATTAGCTTATGATGAATAAAATCCAGCGCATATCTTTCACTTTGCTTAATGTGAACCTGTTAAATTTGCATAGCATGGGAATTTAAAGTCCCCATGAAATCAAAATGGAAGTTTTTTGGCTTTAAAAACACATTATATGGCCAGATGTAAATGTAACCATTTTAACAAATCTATTCAATCAGAGAAAACGCATGTGTAACCAGGTGTAAACAGGCCCATAGCTTCACTAATCGATTTTTATTCTTGTTCATCATTGTAGCAGATATAAGTCATGGTCAGTGCTTTGAAAACCTACTGTATGTTGTAACCAAGAGGGGAAGAGGTGCTATTACTATCAATAGAAATGTTTTATCTCTGTGTGTGTGAAAGGGAGACAGAGAAAAAGAGAGAAACAGGAGCGGTCTTGTGGCATAAATGTGTTAGACTCTTGAGTGATGCCCTGCCAGCCTGTTGTTTTGACACTTGTCAGCTCCACACCTCTACGGACATGTGTGTGTGTGTGTGTGTGTGTGTGTGTGTGTAAGCGCGCATGAGTGGGCCGTTCTGACAACGTAAGCTGGGCCCCTATGGACCCTGTTGGAGATAAAGTGACAGGCTGGTCAGCGTGTGAGTGAACAGAAACATTTAACCAAGCTGACAGGTTAATCAAACTCAGATGAGCAGGTTGAAGAAGTAACCACCTCAGTCTCTTTATCGCACTTCATTAACCTGGAACAATCACACTAAAATATCCGGTTGCAGAGAGTTTGAGTGTGTTGCTGTGTTTCCTGCTGAATTTTCAGTTTGAAAGAAATCATATGCTAATTGTGGATGCAAGCTGACAGTCTGTGAATGCTATGGAATAAAACAGAGATAATAAAAACGTCTTTTTATTGAGTTGTCCTCACGGAATGTAGGCAAAGACAACATAAAAGGCGAGTACTAAAATGAAAAAACTAAAGCCATTAAAATTTTTTTTTTTTTTTTAAATGCTAAATGAAATAAAAACATTTCTCATCTTAACATACTAAAATAACTAAACCTAATCAAAACTAGAAAGATATGTTAAAAAAAATTATAATAAAAATGGTACATAAAAATAAAAACTCAAAAATGCATAAAGACCCAGGAGGTGAAGAATTTTTTATTTGAATATCAGGGTAAATGTAACTTATTTTGTCTTCTGGGAAACATGTAAGTCTTCTGTACCTTCTGAAGGGCAGCACTAAATGAAAAAAAAAAAAGATATTTAGGCAAAATAAGAAAAATGTACACATCTTCATTCTGTTCAAAAGTTTTTACCCCCTCTTATTGCATCATTTTTCTGGAGAATCAGTGAGCATTTGAACCTTCTGTAATAGTTGCATATGAGTCCCTCAGTTGTCCTGTGTGTGTGTGTGTGTGTGTGTGTGTGTGTGTGTGTGTGTGTGTGTGTGTGTGTGTGTGTGTGTGTGAAAAGATGGATCTCAAAATCACAGTCATTGTTGGAAAGGGTTCAAATACACAAAAAAAAACACTAAAATGTCAAACTATGTCAATGTCTTTTATGTGAAATATCTTATTCAGATCAGTACTAAATAAAAAATTACATGTATTTTGTATGATCCCTCTTATTTTGGTAAAATAATTAATATGTGTATGTAAACTATTGCCCTCAACTTCATTTATAATAAATAAACGAAGATAAATAAGAAAAAATATATATTTTCTTGACCCACTTTAGTATAAGTCTTTTTAGAGAAAGAAAAACGTATAGAGCAATTGGTGTAGCCTGTTTCCCAAATGATGGGTTGCTGTCTTTAATGACTGGAATAAACCCATGTTTACTGAGCATAAAACCACAGTGCAGAGGAAGATAGGAGAGAGAAATAATGAAATAATAAAGATACAGGTGGAGAGAAGAAGGAAAAGGGAGGGAAAGCTGGGAAACGTGCGTGAGACTGATGTTCAGCACTCCAGAGGACTGAAATGTTTTAACACGCCGCTGGCATGCAAATATAGATAAAACAGGTTTCCCTCATTTAATACAAAATTAATTATGGATGCGAGCTTTATTAGTTATGCAACACAGTTTGAATAACATGAGAAAATTAGCATTTACAAAACGAAACAACCTGATGCTTTTGTTACACACAAATACACAAAGACAGTCACAAACTAAAAAAAAATAAATAAAAAATAGAACGTGGTGCTATGTAGAAGACCCTAATTGTCTTAATGCCAAAAATATAGGCCTATATATTGCATGTAACATGAATCTGGACTGATGGGGGAAACAACAACTCAAATGCAAAAATGAGGTTTGTTGATCTCAAAAGTCTGATACCCACCATCATGATCAGCCTACCAGTAACTCATTGGCATTCATATGATGTCGAGATACTGTAAGAGCATTGTAACACATCCACCCCTCTACACTCCTGTCTGTTGACACATCAGTTTATGATCTCATTACACAGTCCATTAATTAGCAGCGAATTAGTAAGAGAGAGCAGCCAACAGTGAACACCTGTCCACACACAAACTCATGGGTCCTCATGTTTGCTCAGCTCATATGTTGTACCTGTAGTGCCATTCTTTTTATATTAACATCTGCCTGATACCACACATGTTAAGGGCCTTGTGCCACACACCTCCCTATGACGCTGAGCAGCTTTTTGCTCAGGCGCCCAGGAGGCCACCTAATCGCACTGGCAATGCAGCACAGCCTATCACTTAACTAGCGTGTCATTCATCACTTTGGCGGTTAATTGACAGGTTCTGCTGTAAGTGGAAGAGCTGTGTCAGCATGGATAAATGCAGGATGGGCAGACAAATGAAAGACACTGCTGTATTGGTTTAAATGTTTATCAATGTGCGGCACACCAGAGGTCTACTTTACTGTAAATCACTTTAGACAGAAAATTGTGAATGTATAGAAGCTGAAGGCCACGAGTAAGACACAATACGATGATCCTATAGCCAAATATAGCATGCTAGCTGTCATTACCATTTGCTTTCTCTGTACATCAAAGACTGAAAAATAAAAAAGCTGTCACCTTTTATTCACCCTCATGTCTTTCTAAACCTGTATGACTGTATTACTTTCTTTAGTGAAATACAAATGGAGATATTTAAAGAAAAATGTCTAAGCTGCTTTTTTATACAATGAAAGTGAATGGTAACCATGGCTGGCAAGCATTTTAAGACAAGATTTTCAGTGAATAACAAATTAAATTTCACACAATCCCACACAAATGTCGCATCAGGATGTAGTATTGCTTCAGAAGATGTAGAATATAGTCATATGGGTGACTTTAATAGTGTTTTTGTGGTGCTTTTTGGATCCTGACAGCCCCACTTTTATTATATAGAAGGGATATGCTGAAAATATTCTACAAAAGAGCTCCTTTTTATACTTAATACAGAATATACAGTATCTCACAGAAGTTAGTACACCCCTCACATTTTGTAAATCTTTTCATGTGACAACACTGAAGAAATGACACTTTGCAACAATGTAAATAGTGAGTGTACAGCTTGTATAACAGTGTAAATTTGCTGTCCCCTCAAAATAACTCAACACACAGCCATTAATGTCTAAACTGCTGGCCACAAAAGTGAATACACCCCTAAGTGAAAATGTCCAAATTGGGCCCAATTAGCCATTTTCTCTCACTGGTGTCATGTGACTCGTTAGTGTTACAAGGTCTCAGGTGTGAATGGGGAGCTGGTGTGTTAAATTTGGTGTTATCACTCTCACTCTTTCATACTGGTCACTGGAAGTTCAACATGGCACCTCATGGGAAAGAACTCTCTGAGGATCTGAAAAAAATAATTGTCGCGCTACATAAAGAAGATTGCCAAGACCCTGAAACTGAGCTACAGCATGGTGGCGAAGACCATATAGCGGTTTAAGGACAGGTTCCGCTCAGAACAGACCTCACCATGGTCGACCAAAAAAGTTGAGTGCACATGCTCAGCATCATATCCAGAGGTTGTGTTTGGAAAATAGACGTATGAGTCCTGCCAGCATTGCTGCAGAGGTTGAAGGGGTGGGGGGTCTGCCTGTCAGTGCTCAGACCATACGTCAACACGGCTGCAGACTGGGCCGCAGGGCAGTATTTCAACATGATAACGACCCTAAACACACCTCCAAGATGGCCATTGCCTTGCTAAAGAAGCTGAGGGCAAAGGTGATGGACTGGACCAAGCATGTCCACAGACCTAAACCCTGTTGAGCATCTGTGGGGCATCCTCAAACGGAATGTGGAGGAGCGCAATGTCTCTCACATCCACCAGCTCGGTGATGACTTCATGTGGAAGAGTGGAAGAGGACTCCAGTGGCAACCTGTGAAGCTCTGGTGAACTCCATGCCCAAGAGTGTTAAGGCAGTTCTGGAAAATAAAGGTGGCCACACAAAACATTGACACTTTGAGCCCAATTTGGACATTTTCAGGTTTAGACATTAATGGCTGTGTTGAGTTATTTTGAAGGGACAGCAAATTTACACTGCTATACAAGCTGTACACTCACTACTTTACATTGTAGCAAAGTGTCATTTCTTCAGTGTTGTCACATGAAAAGATAAAATAAAATATTTACAAAAATGTGAGGGGTGTACTCACTTCTGTGAGATACTGTACATAAGTGTGAAGTGACTATGTGATCCTGGACCACAAAACCAGTCATTTCTCCTGCTGGCAACCCTGCTGTTAATTGCAAATTAAAATATATTAATTCAAATATATAATTTTAATAGTTTAATAGTGCTTTTATCGTGCTTTTTGGATCCTAACAGCCCCACTTTCATTATATGGAAGGGATATGCAAAAAATATTCTACAAAAGAGCTCCTCTTGTGAACTTAATACCGTTTTCAATACACATTTTAAAAATATACACTTTTTGATATACCATATAAATAACAGGTAGCCCATCTGAATTATAGGCTATCCATCTCGAAGTAGCCTACCAAAATTCATTAACAATAGAAGTGAAATCTGTGGTCTTGAAATCTGCCATTCTGTCCAATAAACAAATCAGACAGGAGAGTAGATTAACTTTGGTGGATTTCAACTTGAAACAATATGGCAATACAGTGATCTGTCATGACACATTAAAAAGCCACAGAACAGTATTTATTGTTTGAACATTTTAAAGCTGAAACCTTGTTCCATACCAGAAGTAAATTGCTGTATTGTCTGTCAGCGTGTTGTCAGTTCCCTTTTTTCACTGCGTGAGAACATGATGTGTAGTATGAGAGCAGCATTGTTTGCCGGACATAGCAACAAGGGTGGGTTTTGCTCTGAAAACCTGGCAACCCTGTTGTTAATTGCAATAAATGAAAATATATTAGTTCAAATTTATAATAATTAATAACTTTTATGTGTTCGGACCCACTTTAGTACATCTTTTTATGTAATTTCATAATTTCTTATGTTCGCTGACATTTGAAAAACTGTACTGCTGAATGTACTGACTTGCATTTATGGTAAACTATTATATACTTTAATGACATTTCTATTGATACTTGTATGTCATGTATTTTATTTTATTTATTTATTTATTTATTTTTTATTTTTTTGTAATTACACATTTGTAATGATGAAGTTACAATTTAAAATATATACATTTTACATCTTAATATAACTTAAATAACTATAATATAATATAAAGCAGTACAGTTGCAGTACAGTTAAAATTAACCGTACAGTTTACATTCGCATACTTTTAAAAAGTCTGCTTCAGTGTGTCAAGAAAAATAGTACACGTTAATATTATATTATACAATGCAGTAAAATGTCTCTTTAAAAAATACACTTTTAAGATTTGAAGTACACTACAAGTATACATTTAATACAATTAAAGGGATAGTTCACCCAAAAATAATGTTAGTTTCAATAAAATGAATGAAGATTTTACAGTTTTGGAACAACATGAGGGTGAGTAATTAATGACAGAAATTTCATTTTTGGGTGAACTATCACTTAAGCACACTACTTTTTCACAAGGGTCCCTTTAAAACCAGAACTGCTTTGTTTCCCTCAAAAGGGTCACCTCTAACCTCATAAAAGAACCATGAACAACAACTACGTTACTATAAACCAGCAGCTGAATTTGGCAGTGTGGTCAGGTTCTAAATTATTGCTTTCCAAAGGTCATTGAATCCAAGATGTGACTCAGATAGATTAGTCCCAATGTCAGATCAATAAGTGGTCAATAGCCGTACCTGCTGGAACAAACCCGGTGGGCTTGTCTGAGGATGAGACAGGCAGAGGTGACGCTGAGACTTCAGACCCTTCATTAGCAGCCAAAGGCCACAAGGTCAAGTCCTGCCTGAGGGAGTTCTGTGACACAAGCCTAAAGAAACGAGGGGAGGATTTGGCGAATCTCTCTGTCTGTTTGAAGCACAAAGGTCTGTATAAGAACAGGCGCCGAGGGAAAAGACAGAAAGAAAAAGAGACGGGTCAAAGCAGGTTCAAGGAAGAGGGAGTGAATAGTGTACTCGGATTGTCGGGGTGAATTAGAAACAGTAGATATCTGCCTGCTTCTCACACAGGGTCAGACACACAGAGAATACCAATAACATGATTTCAAAACACTTACAAACAATTGTGGCTCGTGACAACAGCAAATAGACCTTAAAGGGACAGTTCATCTAAAAACCAAAATACCATCATCATTTACTCATTCCAAACCTGCATGACTTTCCTAAAAACACAACACGAGAAATCTTTCCTTTTTCACACCGTTAATAGCCTTCTTGTCCAATGCTGTGACAAACAAGGCCCAAATCATTTGCATATAATAACCAATTTTACTTTAGCCAGACTCTTTTTTCCCTGTTAATAAGTTGAGCGCATGCTGAGGACCTCTTCCTCTCTAACTAAAAGTCTTCTCTTTGTGCTCTCAGTAGTTAATTTCATTTAAGTGCTTCAATTAAATGCTGTTTTGATGAGGCTGGCATGGAGAGACATGCACCAAAAAAGGATCAAAGCGTATTAAGGAATCTCCCCGCTTCTCGGGAGGTTAATATTTCATTTTCAGCCTAATTTACACCAAATCAAAAAGACATCGGAAAGCCGGGCGACAGCACGCAGCGGCTGTGAGCTTGGACCAGGCGTGTCTCATTCCCTCTTATGTAGCTGAGGAAATTATATTTACCATCTATTTGAGAAGAAAATGGCTGGTGTCTGGCCATGGTGATGTGCGTGGTATGCATTTGCTGAGTGTATTTCAGTTTTGTCTCTGTCTCTTCATGTGTGCATTTCGTTGACATACGCTGATGAAAATTCAATACCACTGCAGGAATAAATGATATTTTAAAATATATTCCAATATAACAGTTGTTCAGTTGTTTTTAAATCGTAATATTTTACAATACCATACTGATTATTATTTACTCACCCCCATGTAATCCAAGATGGTCTTATTTTCTTTCTTCAGTTGAAAAGAAATTAAGGTTTTGAGGAAAACATTCCAGGATTTTTTTTCCATATAGTGGACTTCAACAGGGATCAGCAGGTTGAAGGTCCAAATTGCAGTTACAATGGAGCTTCAAAGGACTCTGCACAATCCCAGCCAAGAAATAAGGGTCTTATCTAGCAAAAACAATCTGTCAGTTTATAAAAAAATACAAATGTATATACCTTTTAACCACAAATGCTCATCTTGCACTAGTTCTGTGATGCACGTCCCTGACTTAAAAAAAATCTTCTCCTCCAGCTTCAAAATTGTCTCACATCATTGTTTTGCCTTTTTTTTTGTAAAGGGCATTTGACTTTACTTGCACATTAGCTTTGTAAACACTTTGTAAACTGTGTCAATACTTCTGTCTATGTCATGCGTGACTTTTCCAACATGACTACATAATGTCAGAAGTCTAGCTAGTGCAAGATGAGCATTTGTGGTTAAAAAATATATAACTATTTTTATCGTTTCACTAGATAAGACTATTATTTCTCAGCTGGGATCATGTTGAGCCCTTTGAAGTTACATTGAAACTGCAGTTTGTAATGAAAATAAATGAAAAAGACTGAATTACAATAGGAAATAATATCATTTTAATACCATAATGCAGATCATAAATTATAAATAAGAAATAAATATGTGAGCATTACTGAGTGGGAGCAGAGCTGATTTTGCCTGGAGCAAAAAGCAAGTGTTTTGAAATTCTGAGTGTCTGTATTTTCTCTGGCTCATGAAGTATTTTTCTCACCAGTGTAAAATCTGGAGTGGATTTGGAGTTACAGTACAGAATTGCTGTCACTCCAGTCCACTCACATATTCCGTTCCAGTCTGTGCGTTGCTTCGCAACACACAACATTTGATGGCTTTAGTTTCTTTTGGAACTATTTTTCCAAAAGAATAGTTCCAAAAAAATACAAAATTTGATGGCTTTGGCTTCTTTTGGATCTATTTTTGTTGGCAGAGAAGAATATACTCTAGCTAACTGGCCAGATTTTATTTGAAACATAAGTTACTTGATATTAACTTCTGTGATATTAACTTCTGTATTAAAGCAATGCTGACGACTCCACTCCAATTACATCTCATTCACAATTATGCATTTGGAAGATGTTTTTTGGAAGATGCGTGGCTACACTCTACAAGAAATCTGTAAAAAAAATATGGCACAGTGTTAATATAAATTCATATAAATTCATATTAAAGATACCCAAAAATGAAAATTATGTTATTAATTACTCACCCTCATGTCGTTTCAAACCCGTAAGACCTTCGTTCATCTTCGGAACACAAATTAAGATATTTTTAATTTAACGCCACTGATGCGTTCAAGGCCCATAAAAGTAGTTTGGTTTAAGGTCGTCATGAGCTGGTTTAAGCTGGTCCTAAATTGGTCAGGACCAGTTTAGGACCAGCACGTGACCAGTTAAACCAGCTTGTGACCAGCTAGGGACCAGTTTAAACCAGCTCAAACCAGCATCCATGCTTCAAAACCTACCTAACCAGCATGCTGTTTTTTTTCCAACAGTGCATGGTCTTACTGTTTGAGCTATGGGAAATGTCATCTCTTTTTCTATTGATTTTCATTATGTATTAATATTTTAGTCTTCATGAATTCAGCAGTCCATGAGGGTATTTAGCCCTAGACCTTCATCTCACACAAGTGTTAAATAAAAATGTGAACTCATGAATAAGAGAAAAACGGCTCTCAGAAGGATTCTCAAGACCAAGAGACCAAGACCAGCCATTGAAATGTGCCTTTAAAAGACAAGTCAGTTTGTTTTATACTGATGTGCTATTCACATTCATGCAAGTACACCTCATATGTACTGGAAAACACTCATCTACTTGAAACTCAAGATTAAATTCGAATAACATATTTGATATCATAACTTCTAACAACAATAGCAGCATAAACTGCTTCTTTAAAAAGACAGTTAGCGTTTTTTAACCTTGAAACATACTACAGATGGCATATTTAACATTATGATGTCTCCCATACACACACACACACACACACACACACACAAACACAAATCTCTTATAACGTTTTATAATCTTGTCACAATGTAAAATCATCAAAAACATCTGGTTTGTAGCGCCCCCTAGAGGGTGTGTGTGTGTGTGTGTGTGTGTGTGTGTGTGTGTGTGTGTGTGTGTGTGTGTGTGTGTGTGTGTGTGTGTGTGTGTGTTTGAAAGCGGCGGATGATAGTATTCAGATTAAAACTCTGACTTTATGTCTGGTAATCTGGATTAAATCCCGTAGGGACAGAACTAAACAACACTGGCTGAGAATCTGTAAATGTGAGTGTGGGAGTAAGTATTAGTTTTGATTGGATTGAGGCTGGGGATTTGTGTATTTAAACTGAGATTACCAATGCGATCCATCCTTTGAAAGCTCCCTTCACAGAGAGAGAGCGGAGAGAGGTCGCTGTCTCTGACCCTGTTAGCTGTAACCTTCTCTCTGAAGCGGTCCTGCTAGCATAATCTGCCCTGTGTCTCATATGTGGCAGTTACAGAAGAGACTTACATTTCTACACCTTGACAGCAGGGGTGTGAATATGTGTGTGTACATTCATACATGTATGAATTTAAGTATATGCGAGCGTCTGTCCGGTTTAAATGCTTGAGCAATAGTGTTTTAACAGTGCCCTCTGCTGTCTGTTGATAACATAGCAATACATAAATGCTCATTCACACACTCCATTAAGAGAATCCACAACAATAAATGGAAAAGCAGTACAGTTGTTCCTGTGTGATTAGATTTAGCAACCAATAAGACATAAAGAAATCCTTGAGAAATGTTGTCATGTAGACTGGTAACTTCAGCGCTGTGGAGAGCTCAGTATGCAGGATCAGCCAAGTGTGTGTGGTTATTCTCATTGATTATATGTCAGTCTGATCTCCACTGAATGCCCATTAGTGCAGACAAAGCCAGATGAAAGCACACACACTACCACAACACACACAAACCAGGTTACACAAGCTTTAAGTCATATTTTTCTTCTGTTGTGTGTGTGTGTTGTTAGCATGCTTTACTAACTGACATCATTTAGCGTGAAAAGATGGTACAGAGTGTTTTTACGACACATCATCAGTCGGCCATGTTGGTGGTACTGAATGTAAACAATGCCAGTGAACTGAACGAAACTGGCATATTTTGCTGATTATTGCTGCTGAACATGGTCAATTATTGTCATGTTTTGGCCTGTACTAATCGGGAAAAACATTTGGAGTACTATACACTGCCAAAGGTCACAGCAAATCAAGGAGAAGAGTGCAAAAACAGTCAAGGAACAAAAGGCATTTGTGGCTGGCCAAACTGAACCAGGATTTCCAGGGCAAGAATTTTAACTACAGTTGTGTTTTTACCATTTTTGGTCAGGTAGGTGAAATATTAGGCTAATATCTTAATTAATACTGCTTGTATGTATAATAGCAGCTTCCAGACGGTTTTTCTGTGGTTTAGACAGCATAAATTAGCAGAACAACATATTCAGTAGTATGTTATTGATGAAATGGCCATGCACCCAGGAAACTGACCAAATTGGTTGGTTGGATATTGTGATATATTAAGGGTTTTGCAACTCTCTTAAAGAAAAAATAATATTAGTGTTAAGAAATAGCTATATAAATTAGCAAAGCAGCTAACTTTAGCCGTAAAACCCTGATGGATATGTACAGAGCATGTGGCATAAATGTTATCATTAGCATAATGTTATCATCATGTTTAGCAAAACTGGTTGCTGTTCCTTATTACAGTTCTAAAATCTAAGCTTCTTTAGTTTGTCTTTGCTGATTTTAAATATAGGTTCATTAAGTAGTTTTAACTATGTTTTTGTTAGTAGCTTGTGTAGCTAACTGCTTTTTCAAAAAGCTAGCTTGACTGCTACTACTGAACATTACTTCACTCACACGCACACATACACAATGGGGGCATCTGCTGTTTGGGTAAAAATAGAATGAGGCTGACAGTAAAAAAAAAAAAGAGAAAAAAAGATGATGAGAGAAAAATACAAGCTTGATGACAAAATTCTACATGACAGTTAGCCTGCAGAATTAAAAGAGCTCTGGTGGAAAAAAATGACTGAGATGACAGCAAACGTATCAATGGCAGATTAAGGATGAGAGGATGTATTTTCTTGGCTTTGTTTTAATTCTTTTTGTTTAATCTTTCATAATAGATGATCAAACGAATCATACCAGAGCCTGTCAACAACTGAATGAAGCTGGACAAAAATGTTAAGTTTGTCTGTGATGTTCTCAAAAGACTTTCCAGCCCAGCTAACAGCTTGAAGGAAACTGTTTGTTTGTTTGTTTGTTTGTTTGTTTGTTTAGTTAGCTAGTTAGTTAGTTAGTAATTGACAATTTGCTGAGTTTAGAATGCAACCAAACACAAACTGGATACAAACTGAACATCAGATTAGCATGAACTCAAAAGTTTCATATCAAAATCACACCTTAAAGGTGACATATCATGAAAATCTCACTTTTATCTGTGTTTAAGTGCTATAATTAGGTCCCTGGAGCATCTACCAACCCAGTAATTTTTTTGCTTAGTCCTTCTCTCCAAGCTTGTGAAAAAACAAGCCGCACAGATTTTGCTCCCTCATGACGTAGAAAGGAGATATTATTATAATATTGCCGGCCCTTAATCAGCAACGTTTCCAGCTATGGCGCCACCATTGTGTTTCCACAAGTTACAACGGTGTACCACTTCTAATGCCATGGCAAAAGTTTGAGCAAAGCATGCTAACTCTTCTGTCTTTGGTTGCACTGATGAGCACAGAACACTATTTTGAGTCCCAGCCTCAGAGGAGACAAGAGAGCAGTGGTTTTATTGATTTATTTACTGTATATTTCGCTGCTGTCACACAGATCTTATTTAAAAATTCAATTTCTTTCCCAGCTGTTTACCTTCACAGATGTAACCTACTGTTTTTGTAACTCATGAGTGTTTTTAATAAACGCTCAGACAGTTAAAGACAGTTTAAGCGCAATAAGACATGAAAGACAACTTTGTAAATTAGTAAATAAATACAAGTGCAAGTTCAAATTCAGATCTGTCTCCATCCAATCAACAACCAAGTAATTCAAAATCCCCATCCCCATCCTACTTTATTCTGAATCTGTTTATTGGATATATTTCACAAAATGAAATATATCCAACAAAACAGATCTTTCACTCCTTCTGCTACATGGCAAGTTTAAATGTTTCACTGTTTCTTCAACTGAACTAATGTTGTGTATTAATTTGTGTTCTGACAGAGAATGACGTCTGTTCTGACTGACACTCTTTTTGCACTCAAGAAACACATGCTGTGAAGCTTCTGTTCTGATAATCACATGCACCATTGATCTTCATTCACTTCAGCTCTATATGAGAAGAATGCAAAGCCTCTGCTAATGCAAATATAACTCAGTCTTTAAGACATGTGGGCAGAGCCTCACACATGTGCCCAGTAATTAACCATGTGAGTCGTCAGGCAACTCTGGCAGTCTGTGGGCACAGCAGGGATGGGTCCTTTTCTGACTAACAGCTGGAGGGAGCTGTGTGTGTGTGTGTGTGTGTGTGTGTGTGTGTGTGTGTGTGTGTGTGTGTGTGTGTGTGTGTGTATTTGTTTGCCTGTTTGGAAGGAGGTATAATTGGGATTACAAGCTGTAATCAGGAGTCGTGCTGACTGCCCCAGTTTTTGCTGTTTATCTGATTCATTTACTGAGTGAAAGAGCCTCATGATTTTGGTCTCAGCCAATCATGAGGAGAAAGGAAAGACAAATGATTACTCTCTTTATGGTTTTCTTCTCATTTATCAGCATTTGACTATTTTCACGGCAAACTCCAACTTCTTTGTTATGGGGACATAAGCCAGTCAATCACATGACAGTTCACATTCACATTTACTCAATATGACAATATTTCTTTCTTTTTTTCTAAAGGCCATATTAAAATCACATTACACAGCTATCTGGAATATAAATAGTTGGTTTAAAGACAGACATGAGCTATACAATGTTTTTACTTGATGGATATGCTTTTGTTGAAGCTGTTATTACGTATTATTTCAATTTTTTTTTTAATAAACAGCAGAATTCTGATAAAACTACATTAACAATGACTCTGCAGAAAAAAAAGATAATTGCACCAAAAGATAATTTTGGTGCTCCACTGCGAATGACAAAACTACTTCAATATTTGTATGCATAATATGCATTTTTTGCCAATATGTTGCTTCTATATATAAAACTAACATCTTTAAATCAATAGTTATATATTTCTCAGTCAGTTTTAATTTGATTATGTTGTTTTCAGTGCTTAATGGAACATATTTATCAATCACAGTGTTTATTTTATGATAATGACCTTCTGACTGTTCATTTTTTATTTTATTCTATTAGCAGCATTAGTTGTAACAACAAGAGAAAAAATGACAAGAAAAAATGCTAATCTCAGACATGCAGATAAGCTTAATGAAAAGTAAATACTTTCCAGCTAACAATTAGTTTTCATTATTTATACATTTTATTTAATTTTAAAAACAATTAACATAATTTTGTTGCCTTATCACACACAGAATAAATATTTTTTCAGTGCACATGACTATATATAATTGTCTTTATCAAGGGGAATCATCATATTTGGGAGCTACAGCAGATATACAGAAAATCCTTCCTGCCCACCAACGTTAGTTTGGGTAATTAATCTTTTCTTTTTTCACTCGCTACAACTTTCACTCAGTATTTTTTGGAGAGAAGAAACATCATTTTCATCACAAAAACCACTGAAAGTGAGAGATGAGAGTCTCATTAACCAACAGCTGTGTGGTGATGATGAGATTCACAGAGAGGAAAAGAGGAAGGGAGGAAAGAGAGATGGAGAAAATAATGGAGGATGAATGGAGTAAATCAAAGCTATGTAAACTGTAATATGTGCAAGTGTTCATGATGCAGATCTTTCAGATTGATATACTTAGTATTACGAGGGCCTTCAAAACTCCTCGTCAAATTTCTGATTTCAATATGGTTGTTATTAAATGGCCAGTAATTCTGTAATTTAAATTTAAATGAATAAAATGAATAGTTAAAAAGTAAATATCACTGCTACACCAAATACGCATGATGCAAATGAAGGCGCTGTGACACAAATAAACCATGAAATGACCCTCTTCCTAAGTAAATACCACTCCTGCTTGTTGGTTACTAATTTTCGTCCTTGATTTTTGTCATTATCGTTATCATTAGCTCAGTATAAAACAAAAGAAGTCAATGGTGAGTACCCACCATGACAGAAAAACAAATGTGTGTGTGTTCGATCCAAGAGTGAGTCAGTGGGTGTTAATTCCACAATAATCAAGCATATATATATATATATATATATATATAAACTCCACATGAATGCATGAACTTGTATATCAAGGGCAGCTACAGAAAGTTTAGTCTTTTGTTCTGTTCATCCGTCACCTCGTTTATGGTTTTCAACAGGAGAGAATGGATCATCATCATTTTGCTTGTGACACTTGTAGGAGACGACATCCTTAAATGTACAAGTGCTTGCTCAGTAACACTCCATTTTACAGCATTCAAATGTTGGACTAACTCAGATAATCAAGGCAAAACACATGTTTCACCTAGACAACAAATCCATCACTTCTTCCCCTTGCTGGTTATAATGGGAAAAAAACGTCATTTTTAGGATACAGATTACAGAAGTTTATGGCTTTCTCGCCATCCAGTGGTAAAAAGAATGAACTGCATTTTAATTTGTTTTTCCCTTTTCCTTTCAGCAGGCGCAAGTCAACCCCAGATATAAAGATAGTCTTTGAACAAAAACATACATCTCTCTTTCACTTCTGGAGAAACTGACATATGGCCTCTTTATCTTTGTCTTGTTGATGCATGTAAGTGACATACCACAGATTAAAGATTGAGCAATTCAAACGACATAAATGTTGTTGACGCAGAAACAAGATCAGTGATTTATGACTGCCGCCTCTTAAGAGTTTGTTCAGGCTATTTTTTTCCCTTAAAATGAGCAAGATAATAAACGTGTTAAAATAAAATTACTTTTTAAAAGAAAATTAAGCACCAAGATTTTAGCATAGTTTCAGGGGAAACAGTACAATCAGTCACTGGGAAGATACCCTTTTAAAAGATATTAATTTGTGCCATTTAGGTAATAATATGTGCCTTCAAGGTCCTAATATGCTCTCTTTAGAGGTAAATAAGGAACAAATGTGTACCTTTTGAAAGGGTACACTCTTAAAAAAAAAAGGTGCTAAAGGAGCAAAGGTGCTTCACAGCAATGCCATAGAAGAACAATTTAAGAATCATTCAGTCAAAACTTCTTTAAAGAACCACCTCTTTCTTACCTTTTCATAATCTGAAGAACCTTCTTTCGCCACATAGAACCTTTTGTGAAACAGAAAGGTTCTTCAGATGTTAAAGGTTCTTTATGGAATCATTTAGACAGAAAAAGGGTCTTCTACGGCATTGCGATACACCTTTATTTTTTTAGAGTGTACCACCCCGGTTAGGGCTTTTAGGGATATTAATTTAATTGTTCAGTATGTATATACAGGGGTTGGACAATGAAACTGAAACACTGGCCAATATAGTGTTGGAGGTGTCATGGCTATATTTGCGCAGCCTGGTGGCCAATCTTCACTTATTGCACATTCCACCAGTAAGAGCAAAGTGTGAAGGTTGACTATGTGCACCCAGTGGTTCAGACATTGTACCCTAAAGGTGGTGCCATGTATAAGGATGCTAATGCACTAATACACACAGCAGGACTGGTGACAGAGAGGTTTGATGAACATGAAAGTAAAGTTGAACATCTCCCATGGCCTGCACAGTCACCAGATCTGAATATTATTGAGGCACTTTGGGATGTTTTGGAGGAGTGAGTCAGGAAACGTTTTCCTACACCAGAATCACATAGTGACCTGGCCACTGTTCTATAAAAGGAATTGCTCAAAATCCCTCTGGCTACTGTGCATGACATGTATTTGTCAATCCCAGAATGAAATGATGCTGTATTGGCCACAAAAGGAGGCCCAACACCATACTAATTGTGGTCTAAAACCAAGTGTTTCAGTTTCATTGTCAAACCCCTGCACCATTGTAATATTTTTTTTAAACTGGCTTTAAGAATGTTTTTTATATCGGGGTGAAATGTGACCAGGAAATTGTAAGATATTTTTCACAGTTTGCATACCACTCACAGTACATCTAAACAACTGTGCCTGGAATGCAGGAGAATATGCAAAGTCATTTGAACAAACAAGGGAATATGCATGGAATGCATAAGAAGTAATCAGGAAATTACTGTGTAATTATTTCCAAAATGACCAGCTCAAACCTGTTCTACACTGTAAAACATACACATTTAAAAACATATAGAAAGTATTTTTAATAGATCTCAATTAATGCCATGAACGTCAATATAATAAAACAAAAATACCCACAAATAATTCTCCATATTCTTTACAACTCTTTCTAATTGTAAATGAAGGTAGATGTGAACCAGCTCTATTATAAAGTCTGTGTAGGATACCATTAAAAATAAAAACACTTTTTTCTTCAAAAATATTTGTGAAAATTATGAATGGCTATGAATGAGCACACACTTGGCAGAAAAGCCACTAATAATAGCAAACAAAAAATAATGAATGATTTTTTATGAAGCCACAGGGTCTATTTTAAAACTTTTTTTACATTTTAATAACGTTTTAATAAGAAAAACAGCATTTGTTTCTTAAAAACAAACCAGGCTAGATAGGGAAACTTTACTGAAACACCCTTTCAGGTACTTAAGCTCCTCTAAACTGTAGCATAATGTTCTATTTTCAGTCTTTGTATTTTTTAAGGAAAAAAGTCTGTTTTGGATTCCTGATTATTTTAAAGAGCTATTTAGTTAAAACAAGCCAAACTGAGCATTGTGCTTATTGTGAATTATGAATAAGAAATATAGGAAAATACCAAAAAAAACACAAGGATTAGAGCTTGACGAGAAAATACACACCACACAAATGTTAATTTGTATTCCCTACTTAGTAGTAACAGTGTTTTCCTTTCGATTAAAAAAAATATAAACTACAGCAAGTTAGTTCATTAAAAATGTCCAAATTCTAATTAAAATAAAAGTATGATTGAGGTATTGTTGTAGAACCATTCAAACATTTACATTTCCTTTTCTCCCATCTACTCCAAGTCCATTTTGACCTTTCCTGCAGAGCATAAGAAAATTATTTAATTCTTAATTCCAGGGTAAGCTATTAAAAGGTATTTATGAAACTTAAACTATGTTTTTGAATGTTTCTACGCCTGTTGTTTATATGTAACTGAACTTGCCCAAATTCTGTGAATTGACTAAAGTCATAAAGCATCATATTAGTAATGAACTCACCCATTAGACCAGAGGGTAACTGGCTGCAGTAGCGATGCCACATTGGTTGTTCTTGTTCCTAGACATCCGGATGTAGCCCTTTTCACCCCATAACGCACTCCAACTAAAATCACAGCAGTTTTGATTGTTTAGTTGTTTTGTTTCTGTTCAGTCATGTACTTTTTTCAATTTTTTTCTATTTTATCATATTGTGCTTTTATCTTAACCTGTTCTTAATGATCCAATAGTCCTCTCCATTTAAACTTCCATATCCAACAGCCAGAACACCATGATCTAAGTCAGAACTGCTGCAACCAGGTTCATTGTAGATCCCTGGAAACATTATTTATTAAATTAGACAACAAATGACTAATTAAATACCAAAAAAAATTAAAAATAAACAGGTGATGTCACCTACCTGATATATAGAACTGAAAGCTGAGGTGTCCAGCATCAATGGCAACAGATATTGGGCCAACTGTGGCAACAGCCTCCTGTAGTGCACTTTCATCCCCACTGGCAATATCGACATATCCTGTGCAGGTGGCACCCACAGTGTTTGGGTTAAAACGGCACTGACCATCCTGCATCGAACATTTTGTTGTTTAAACTTGTTTTTAAAAAAAATCAGATGAAGCATTACGGAATAGGTATTATTCAAACTTTATTAGGACTCACAGTGCTCTCATACGGGTAGGACTCCTCTGTATCCAGACCTCCGTTGTCTTCAACGTAGTGGAAGGCCTGGTCCATTAGTCCTCCATTACAGCCCTGGTTCCCATACGAACCAGAGCAGTCGACAAGCTGCTGCTCACTGAGGGACACCAGTTTTCCCGTCTTCCTGAATGTCTGACCCTCCAAGGCACCAGTCTGAGAGACAAAAGAAGAATGAATAAAGCAGAAAGGTATGAATGCTAAACTGGACTCTATAAGGATCTGCCATATATAATCTGTTTGTAAAGGACAAAATATAGTTCTTACTGCACTGAAGGCCCAACATGATCCACACATCCACTGGTTTTTAACACCGGTCACATAGCCCTCATCCCTCCAGTCCACGGAGTTGGGCAGCACAATGGCATCCTTCAGCCTGAAGAATGTAGCACCACCACGGGCCTTAGTGTTATTCATTGAGCCCAGACATCCATGGAACATCACCTGTCTGTATTCCTCATTGCTCTGGGAGATGATAAGGGGAATATGATAACTTTTTTTTATGTAAAACAAAATTAATTACAACCCACCAAAAAAAAAAGTTTATATTGCAATAAAAAAACTAAATATAAGTATTGTATCTGTAAGTGTATTTTTATTTTAAAATATCTAACTTATTTTAGTAAAAATAAAGAAATAAATAAATAAATAATATAAAAAAATAATATAATAATAATAATAATAATAATAAGTGCAATAATACCACTATTAATTATTCTATTTTTTTATAGTTTTTTTAGTGGGTGTTTAAATTTTTTACCATGTCAGCAAAGTATGTCATGCCAAGCCTGTAGGATTTGATGCCCTGGTCTGCCATCATGTTGTGGACCAAAACCATTTTGCGATTGGACAACCAGATCTGCTTACGCTGAGACTCTTCCTCCACAGAACGGTACGTCTTACCTGATACACACAAGCATGAGGTTTGCTAGTTAAAATGTTCAGGTCATGAAAAAAATATTTGTCAGATAACAGATAAAAAAAAAAAAAACAGATAAAAACTATTTTGTCTTCTTTTTTTCTTTAAAATTGAACATTTTCAAATATATCCTGAATTTGTTGGTCTAGTTCAACCTGAGGCATATTTTCACATTCCTTAAGCAACCTGTTGAACTACCTATAACGCTGGTAAAGTTACTCTGCGTCAAGTGCTGACATTAAGTTATTTTTATATGCATAAGAATAAAAACCTGTGAGGAAGGACACAATGAACAACGTGTGAGATTCAGCTAAGCTCTTCGGTCTTTGATCATTGCCTGAATGGCTTCACTCTTTGTTCTGTCTAGTTTTGTCATTCAGTCAGTACAGAGAACCTGATGAGTTTCTTTTCCCAAGATTTTAAAGAAGATATAGATAAAACTAAAGGAGGAGACTCTCTTACCATATTTCATTTTCCATGCGTAAAACTCCATGTCCTCCAGAGAAAGACTGGCAGCACTGGCAACAGCCAGAAAAGCAGCAACAACAACCAAAAGCCTCATCCTGCACACAGAAAGAGAAGAGACAACTGTGAGGACAGACAAAGGTGCACAAGGTAAAAAACAAGTGTCTACCGTCACAGTTTCATTTCTTCTGTCACACTGCCTCACATGATTCCTCAAGCAGTATTTTTTTTTTTTTTTTAAATCTGGTTAAACCTGAGCACTTACTTGTGATGGTATGCAGAATATACGTTTCCGTAATGTCAGTCAGCCGGCCTGTCAGTGTTTAGCAGAATGTAGGTCTGAGTTTATAGAGTTGTTTTATGAATGAACGCACTATTGTTTGAGGATGCAAAAAAGCGACTAATAATAGAAATCAATAAACAATGAATGTATGCAGGAATCCTTATGAAGTCATTTTTAAAACTGTTTATTTCAATAAAAAACAGCATCTGTTCCTTAAAAACAAACCAGGCTGGATAGACTTTCTTGAAAGAGAAACTTTACTGAAACACCATCTCAGAACCTTCATCCCCTCTAAACTGTAACAATGTTTTACTTTAAGTTATTGTATTTTTATGAATTTTTTCAGACACTGGTGTGAGATATGCATGCATCTTGAAAGTAAATACGCATGAGGTTTCTCAAGATTCAAGTAGAAGCTTCCAGCAGATTCCCAGCCATCTCACAATGGAGACTTGTTTTCATGATTTTGAATAAAGGCTTGTGATTTGAATTCCTGATAATTTAAAAAACTGTTCAGCTAAAACAAACCAAACACTTATCTTGGTATTTTAGTGTTCTTTAAAATTTTAATTTTAGTGTCTTTTTAAAGATGAAGATGTGGTTGCATGATTTTTATGGAAAAAAATGTGAATGTTTTGGATTCCTGACAAGTTTAAAGAGCTGTTTAGTTATATCAAGCCAAACTGAGCATGGTGCTAATTGTGAATTATGAAGAAGAAATATAGGAATAGGAAAAGACCAAACAACCACAAGGATGAACTTGCACTTATTTTATTATTATTATTATTTTTTTTTTTTTTTTTTTTTTTTTCTTTTTTTTTATTATTATTAATTTTTTTTTTTTTTTTTTCATTTTTATTCCATATTTTGTAGTAACAAGTAGTAAAAGTTAGTTTATTACAGTTTTAAAATTGCAATTAAAATAAAAGTATGATTATGAGGGATTATTGTAGAATCAGTCAAACAGTTCACATCTCCTTTTACCCCATCCACTCCAGGTCCATGTTGACCTTTCCTGCAGAACATAAGAAAATAATTTAATTCTTAATTCCAGAGAAAGCTATGTAATGTATTTATAAAACTTAAACTATGTTTTTGAATGTTTATATGCCTGTTGTTTACAGGTAAATTAACTTGCCCCAGTTCTGGGAATTGACTAAAGCCATAAGGCATCATATTAGTAATAAACTCACCCATTAGACCAGAGGGTAACTGGCTAAAGTAGCGATGCCACATTGGTTATTCTTGTTCCTGGACATCCGGATGTAGCCCTCCTCACCCCATGCCACACTCCAGCTAAAATCACAGCAGTTTTGTCTCTGTTCAGTCGTGTACTGTTTTCAATTTTTTTCATTACTTTTTGTTTCATCATCTTGTGCTTTTATCTTAACCTGTTCTTCACAATCCAATAGTCCTCTCCACTCAAGCTTCCATATCCAACAACCAGGACGCCATGATTTAAGGCGTGGCTGCTGCAGTTGGGCTCATCATAGATCCCTATAAACATTATTTATTAAATTAGCCATCAAATTTCTATTGAAAAGCTGAATAAATAAAATATAACACCAAAAAAACAGGTGATGTCATTTACCTGATTCATAGAGCTGAAAAGTGAGTTGTCCAGCATCAATGCCAACAGATACAGGGCCAATTGTGGCAACAGCCTCCTGTAGTGCATTTTCATCCCCTCTGGTAATATCAGCATATCCTGTGCAGGTGGCACCCACAGTGTTTGGGTTAAAATGGCACTGACCATCCTGCATGGAGAATATTGTTGATTAAAATCATTTTAAAAACAAGTTGAAGTGTTACGGTCAGAATTATTTATTATTCAAACATTAGAAGGACTCACATTGGCCTCATATGGGTAGGACTCCTCTGTATCCAGACCTCCATTGTCTTCAACGTACTGGAAGGCCAGGTCCATTAGTCCTCCATGACAGCCCTTGTTCCCATAAGAACCAGAGCAGTCCACAAGCTGCTGCTCACTGAGGGACACCAGTTTTCCTGTCTTTTTAAATGTCTGACCCTCCAGGGCACCAGTCTGAGAGACAAAAAAAAAGGATGAATAAAGCAAAAAGGTAAGAATGCTGAACTGGACTGTATTTGCCATATATAATCTGTTTGCAAAGGCCAAAATGTGGGTCTTACTGTACTGAAGGCCCAGCATGATCCACACTGATCCTGGTCTTTGACACCGGTTACGTAGCCCTTGTCTCTCCAGTCCACAGAGTTGGGCAGCACAACGGCATCCTTCAGCTGGACGAATGTAGCCCCACCACGGGCCTTAGTGCTATTCATTGAGCCCAGACATCCACGGAACACTTCCTGTCTGTATTCCTCATTGCTCTGGGAGATGATAAAGGGAATATGAACTTTATGATGTTTTATATAAAACTAAATTAATTACAACCTACCATAAAAAGCTTATACAGGTCCTTCTCAAAAAATTAGCATATTGTGATAAAGTTCATTATTTTCTGTAATGTACTGATAAACATTAGACTTTCATATATTTTAGATTCATTACACACAACTGAAGTAGTTCAAGCCTTTTTTTTGTTTTAATATTGATGATTTTGGCATACAGCTCATGAAAACCCAAAATTCCTATCTCAAAAAATTAGCATATCATGAAAAGGTTCTCTAAACGAGCTATTAACCTAATCATCTGAATCAACTAATTAACTCTAAATACCTGCAAAAGATTCCTGAGGCTTTTAAAAACTCCCAGCCTGGTTCATTACTCAATGCCGACCTGACTGCTGTCCAGAAGGCCATCATTGACACCCTCAAGCAAGAGGGTAAGACACAGAAAGAAATTTCTGAACGAATGGGCTGTTCCCAGAGTGCTGTATCAAGGCACCTCAGTGGGAAGTCTGTGGGAAGGAAAAAGTGTGGCAGAAAACGCTGCACAACGAGAGGGGGACCTGCGGAAGCAGTGCACTGAGTCTGGAGTAGAAACATCCAGAGCCACCGTTTACAGGCGTGTGCAGGAAATGGGCTACAGGTGCCGCATTCCCCAGGTCAAGCCACTTTTGAACCAGAAACAGCGGCAGAAGCGCCTGACCTGGGCTACAGAGAAGCAGCACTGGACTGTTGCTCAGTGGTCCAAAGTACTTTTTTCGGATGAAAGCAAATTTTGCATGTTATTCGGAAATCAAGGTGCCAGAGTCTGGAGGAAGACTGGGGAGAGGGAAATGCCAAAATGCCTGAAGTCCAGTGTCAAGTACCCACAGTCAGTGATGGTCTGGGGTGCCATGTCAGCTGCTGGTGTTGGTCCACTGTGTTTTATCAAGGGCAGGGTCAATGCAGCTAGCTATCAGGAGATTTTGGAGCACTTCATGCTTCCATCTGCTGAAAAGCTTTATGGAGATGAAGATTTCATTTTTCAGCACGACCTGGCACCTGCTCACAGTGCCAAAACCACTGGTAAATGGTTTACTGACCATGGTATTACTGTGCTCAATTGGCCTGCCAACTCTCCTGACCTGAACCCCATAGAGAATCTGTGGGATATTGTGAAGAGAAAGTTGAGAGACGCAAGACCCAACACTCTGGATGAGCTTAAGGCCGCTATCGAAGCATCCTGGGCCTCCATAACACCTCAGCAGTGCCACAGGCTGATTGCCTCCATGCCACGCCGCATTGAAGCAGTCATTTCTGCAAAAGGATTCCCGACCAAGTATTGAGTGCATAACTGAACATAATTATTTGAAGGTTGACTTTTTTTGTATTAAAAACACTTTTCTTTTATTGGTCGGATGAAATATGATGAAATATATTTTTTGAGATAGGAATTTTGGGTTTTCATGAGCTGTATGCCAAAATCATCAATATTAAAACAAAAAAAAGGCTTGAACTACTTCAGTTGTGTGTAATGAATCTAAAATATATGAAAGTCTAATGTTTATCAGTACATTACAGAAAATAATGAACTTTATGACAATATGCTAATTTTTTGAGAAGGACCTGTATATATATATATATATATATATATATATATATATATTGCAATAATAAAAAATAAAAAAATACTAGTATTGTATTTGTAACTTATTTTATTAAAAAGCGCAATTCTACTATTATTACTATTATTAATTATTTTATAGTTATATTTAATGGGTCACATGTGCATTGTAAGCACCAAACCAAATGTCTAGGTGCTCTCATGAGAACAAGACTGAAAAGCTTGAAATTACTTGTTTGTGTGTATGTGTGTGTTATAATTTTTTACCATGTCGGCAAAGTATGTCATGCCAAGCCTGTAGGATTTGATGCCCTGATCTGCCATCATGTTGTGGACCAAAACCATTTTGCGATTGAACAGCCAGATTTGCTTACGCTGAGACTCTTCCTCCACAGAACGGTACATCTTACCTGATACACACAAACATGAGGTTTTGCTAGTTAAAGTGTTCAGGTCATGAAAATAAATAGTTGTCAGATAATTTAACAAACAATTTTGTCTGTTTTTTTCTTGAAAATGTAACTTTTCAAATACATCCTGAACCTGTTGAACTACCTAACATTGGTAAAGTTACTCTGTGTCGAGTGCTGAGTTAATTTAAGTTATTTTTCCTGAAGTGAGAAAGGACACAATGAACAACATGTGAGATTCAGCGAAACTCTTCGGTCTTTGATCATTGTCTGAATGGCTTCACTCTTTGTTCTGTCTAGTTTTGTCATTCAGTCAGTAAAGAGAAGCTGAGGAGTCTCTTTCCCCAAAATTTTAAAGAAGATATAGATAAAACTAAAGGAGCAGACTCTCTTACCATATTTCATTTTCCATGCGTAAAACTCCATGTCCTCCAGAGAAAGACTGGCAGCACTGGCAACAGCCAGAAAAGCAGCAGCAACAACAACCAAAAGCCTCATCCTGCACACAGAAAGAGAAGAGACAAGTGTGAGGATGGACAAAAGGTGCACAAGTTAAAACAAGTCTCTAACGTCACAGTTTCATTTCTTTTGTCACACTGCCTCACATGATTCCTCAAACAGTTTTTTTTTTTTATCTGGTTAAACCTGAGCACTTACTTGTGATGGTATGTAGGATATACGTTTTCTTGATGTCAGTCAGCCGGCCTGTCAGTGTTTACCAGAATGAAGGTTTGAGTTTATAGAGTTGCTTTTTGAATGAACAAGCTCTATTGTTTGAGGATGCACAAACACCACTACTAATAGCAATCAATTAATAATGAATGTATGCAGAAATCCTTATGAAGTCATATCATAAAGTTGTTTTTAAAACTGTTTATTTCAATAAAAAACCTTAAAAACAAAACAGGCTGGATAGACTTGTTTGAAAGAGAAACTTTACTGAAACACCACCTCAGAATCTTAAGCTCCTCTAAACTGTAGTAATGTTTTACGTTAAGTTATTGTATTTTCATGAATTCTTTCAGACACTGGTGGGAGATATGCACGCATCTTGAAAGTAAATACGCATGAGATTTCTCAAGCTTCAAGTAGAAGCTTCCAGCCGATTCCCAGTCATCTCACAATGGAGACTTGATTTCGTGATTTTGAATAAAGTCTTCTAATTTTAATTCCTGACCATTTAAAAAAAAACTGTTCAGTTAAAACGAGCCAAACACTTAGTTATCTTGATATTTTAGTGTTCTTTCAAAATTGAATTTTAGTGACATGGTCGCATGATTTTTATAGAAAAAAATCTAATGTTTTGAATTCCTGATGAGTTTAAAGAGCTTTTTAGTTAAAACAAGCAAAACTGAGCATTGTGCCCATTGTGAATTATGAAGAAGAAATATAGGAACAGACCAAGCAACCACAAGGATGAACATTTGACAATGGAACACGCAAATGATTTTTAGTTTCATTTTTATTCCCTACTTCTTAGTAACATAGACAGACAACAGCTGAAGTTAGTTTATTACAATTTTCGAATTCAAATTAAAATAACAGTACGGTTATGAGATATTATTGTAGAATCACATTTCCTTTTCTTCCATCCACTCCAGGTCCATTTTTACCTTTCCTGCAGAACATAAAAAATAATTTCATTCTTAATTCCAGAGTAAGCTATGAAATTTAGATTTATGAAATTTAAACTATATTTTGAATGTTTATATACACCTGTTGTTTATAGGTAAATGAACTTGTCCCAGTTTTGTGAATTGACTAAAGCCATCAAGCATCATATTAGTAAAAAAAAACTCACCCATTACACCAGAGGGTAACTGGCTAAAGAAGCGATGCCACATTGGTTGTTCTTGTTCCTGGACATCAGGATGTAGCCCTGATCCCCCCAATTCACACTCCAGCTAAAATTACAGCAGTTTTAAGTGTTTTAGTTGTTTTGTCATTGTTCAGTCATGTACTATTTTTTATTTGTTTATTAATTAATTTCTTTTATTATCTTTTTAAGCTTTTTTCCTAACCTGTTCTTGACGATCCAATAGTCCTTTCCATTCAAACTTCCATAACCAACAGCCAGGACACCATGATCTAACTCAGAGCTGCTGCATTCAGGCTCATCGTAGATACCTAGAAACATTATTTATTAAATTAGCCAGCAAATTTCTAATTAAAAGCTGAATGTCACATTTAAAATCTAATACCAAAAAGCTTACCTGATTGATAAAGCCGAAAGCTGTCATGTCCAGCATCGATGGCAACAGATACAGGACCAATTGTGGCAACAGCCTCCTGTAGTGCACTTTCATCCCCTCTGGTGATATCAACATATCCTGTGCAGATGGCACCCACAGTGTTCGGGTTAAAAAAGCACAGATCATCCTGCGTGGAGAATATTAAAAATTAGCTGAAGCAATATGGAATTATTTATTATTCAAACATTATCAGGACTCACAATGCCCTCATATGGGTAGGACTCTTCTGTATCTAGACCTCCATTGTCTTCAATGTACTGGAAGGCCTGGTCCATTAGTCCTCCATTACAGCCCATGTTCCCATAAGAACCAGAGCAGTCCACCAGCTGCTGCTCACTGAGGGACACCAGTTTTCCTGTCTTCTTGAATGTCTGACCCTCCAGGGCACCAGTCTGAGAGATAAAAGAGGGATGAATAAAGCTCTATAAGCATTTTGCCATTTAAGATCTGCTTGTAAATGTAAAATGTGGGTCTTACTGTACTAAAGGCCCAGCATGATCCACACTCCCCCTGGTTTTTAACACCGGTCACGTAGCCCTCGTCCCTCCAGTCCACGGAGTTGGGCAGCACAACGGCATCCTTCAGCCGGACGAATGTAGCACCACCACGGGCCTTAGTGTTATTCATTGAGCCCAGACATCCACGGAACGCCACCTGTCTGTATTCCTCATTGCTCTGAGAGAGGATAGGAGGAAGAAAAATATGAATTAATTCTGTTGTGCATAACAAAAGTAATTTATTTAAGTAATTTTATTACTAATTTATTCAAGTATATATTTAAAAAATCATCATCAGTTTTCTTGTTATAATCATAAATACTGTTTGTATTATTTTTTACCATGTCAGCAAAGTATGTCATGCCAAGCCTGTAGGATTTGATGCCCTGATCTGCCATCATGTTGTGGAACAAAACCATTTTGCGACTGGACAACCAGATCTGCTTACGCTGAAACTCTTCCTCCACAGAATGGTAGGTCTTACCTGATTCACACAAGCATAAGGTTTTGCTAGTTAAAATGTTTTAACAGACACCCACACACACACACATATATATATATATATATATATACAGAGCTGGGTAGAGTACTTACAAATTGTAATCAGTTACTGATTCCAGATTCCAGAAAAATTGTAGTCAGTAATGTAATCAGTTACATTATATATTTTAGGTAATCTAATCAGATTACTTTTAGATTACTTTTGATTTAACTTGTTTATCACATTGATTTAAACAGGATTATCTTGTAGCATAATGATGTTAAAAATGCAAAGAGTAAGAAAATACAGGTCCTTCTCAAAAAATTAGCATATTGTGATAAAGTTCATTATTTTCTGTAATGTACTGATAAACATTAGACTTTCATATATTTTAGATTCATTACACACAACTGAAGTAGTTCAAGCCTTTTTTTTGTTTTAATATTGATGATTTTGGCATACAGCTCATGAAAACCCAAAATTCCTATCTCAAAAAATTAGCATATTTCATCCGACCAATAAAAGAAAAGTGTTTTTAATACAAAAAAAGTCAACCTTCAAATAATTATGTTCAGTTATGCACTCAATACTTGGTCGGGAATCCTTTTGCAGAAATGACTGCTTCAATGCGGCGTGGCATGGAGGCAATCAGCCTGTGGCACTGCTGAGGTGTTATGGAGGCCCAGGATGCTTCGATAGCGGCCTTAAGCTCATCCAGAGTGTTGGGTCTTGCGTCTCTCAACTTTCTCTTCACAATATCCCACAGATTCTCTATGGGGTTCAGGTCAGGAGAGTTGGCAGGCCAATTGAGCACAATAATACCATGGTCAGTAATCCATTTACCAGTGGTTTTGGCACTGTGAGCAGGTGCCAGGTCGTGCTGAAAAATGAAATCTTCATCTCCATAAAGCTTTTCAGCAGATGGAAGCATGAAGTGCTCCAAAACCTCCTGATAGCTAGCTGCATTGACCCTGCCCTTGATAAAACACAGTGGACCAACACCAGCAGCTGACATGGCACCCCAGACCATCACTGACTGTGGGTACTTGACACTGGACTTCAGACATTTTGGCATTTCCCTCTCCCCAGTCTTCCTCCAGACTCTGGCACCTTGATTTCCGAATGACATGCAAAATTTGCTTTCATCCGAAAAAAGTACTTTGGACCACTGAGCAACAGTCCAGTGCTGCTTCTCTGTAGCCCAGGTCAGGCGCTTCTGCCGCTGTTTCTGGTTCAAAAGTGGCTTGACCTGGGGAATGCGGCACCTGTAGCCCATTTCCTGCACACGCCTGTACACGGTGGCTCTGGATGTTTCTACTCCAGACTCCGCACCTGCTTCCGCAGGTCCCCCTCTCGTTGTGCAGTGTTTTCTGCCACACTTTTTCCTTCCCACAGACTTCCCACTGAGGTGCCTTGATACAGCACTCTGGGAACAGCCCATTCGTTCAGAAATTTCTTTCTGTGTCTTACCCTCTTGCTTGAGGGTGTCAATGATGGCCTTCTGGACAGCAGTCAGGTCGGCAGTCTTACCCATGACTGCGGTTTTGAGTAATGAACCAGGCTGGGAGTTTTTAAAAGCCTCAGGAATCTTTTGCAGGTGTTTAGAGTTAATTAGTTGATTCAGATGATTAGGTTAATAGCTCGTTTAGAGAACCTTTTCATGATATGCTAATTTTTTGAGATAGGAATTTTGGGTTTTCATGAGCTGTATGCCAAAATCATCAATATTAAAACAAAAAAAAGGCTTGAACTACTTCAGTTGTGTGTAATGAATCTAAAATATATGAAAGTCTAATGTTTATCAGTACATTACAGAAAATAATGAACTTTATCACAATATGCTAATTTTTTGAGAAGGACCTGTATGTTCCATTCATTGTTATTTACAACATGAAGTGCATTAAACATTTTATTACATCAAGGTTTCCCAAACTAGGGTTTGAACAGGAACTGCAGAGCGTTTGTGGGTTTAATGAAAAGCTAACAATTAATTAAATTAAATTATTAACAATTAAACAATTAAATTAGTTGCCCCATGAATGTTGTTTCTTATTCTAAAATAGTGTTTAAAAGGCTTATTTTTTTCAGGCTAGACAACACAATAATACATAAAATAAAAATGTGTTCATCAGTAGCTGATGCAATGTTGAAACCCTTTTGTAAATCTAGTGGTCAAATGCTGTGTTGCCACCTGACTAATGACTAGTCTATGTGTAAATGTCCACAAAACTTTCTGAATGTATATAATCTGAAGCCTTTTTTGTAAAGAGAAATAAATATATAATCTGAAGCCTTCTTTGTAAAAATGAAATAAAGAAATTAGGGGGAATGGATGAATTAGGAATAATGTATTACTATTGTGTGAATAATATGTAATCATGTAATCCATAAAAAAGTAACTGTAGTCTACCCATCTCTCTCTCTCTCTCTCTCTCTCTCTATATATATATATATATATATATATATATAATTACTATCTGAATGGCTTCACTGTCTGTTTTGTCCAGTTTGATCATTCAGTCAGTAAAGAGAACCTGATGAATCTCTTTCCCTAAGATTCAAAAGAAGATATAGATTAACCTAAAGGAGCAGACTCTCTTACCATATTTCATTTTCCATGCGTAAAACTCCATGTCCTCCAGAGAAAAACTGGCAGCACTGGCAACAGCCAGAAAAGCAGCGGCAACAACCAAAAATCTCATCCTGCACACAGAAAGAGAAGAGACAATTGTGAGGACGGACAAAAGGTGCACAAGTTAAAATGGAATGGAGAGTGTAATGTCACAGTTTCATTTCTTTGTCACACTCCCTCACATGATTTCTCAAACAGTACTTTTTTGAAATCTGGTTAAACCTGAATATTTACTTGTGATGGTATGTAGGATATACATTTTCCTGATGTCAGTCATCCAGCCTGTCAGTGTTTACAAGAATATAGATCTGAGTTTATAGAGGGGTTTTTATGAATGAACACACTCCAGTGTATCTTTAAAGATGCACAAAAGCCATTAATAATAGCAATCAATAAATAATGAATGTATGCAGGAATCCTTATAACGTCATATCACAGTCTATTTTCAAAATATGTATTCTGTTCCTTAAAAACAAACCAGACTGGACTTGAAAGAGAGTCTTTACTGAAACACCATCTCAGGACCTTAAGCTCCTCTAAACTATAGTAATGAAATTCACGAAAAATGTTTTTTACGCTCAATTGACGTGGTTTTGGATTTTTGCGAATGCATTTTTCTGAATAAATTCCTTCCTACACATTGCAAAAAGTCATGCATTTCACGCTACAGGGATGCCATAACTTGACTAACCAGCAGACCTATCTTGTTCCACAGCATCTGAAATGTTATTGTCATTCTTAAATGTCCGAACAAAGTCTGTCGTGAAAAGTATTTCTGTAAACAAAACTATCGGCATCTTTGCAATTCTGTAAAAAATTGTTGCAGTAGCAAATCTTTTGGTACTCATCTGTTTATTTTTTTGTTTCTTTGTTTGCATTGGAACAACACAAAAAAAACAGAAAAGAAAAGTAAAATCTGATACAATTCCACACAGAACCCAAAAAATGCACTGGACAAAATTATTGGCACCCTTAACCTAATATTTGGTAGCACTCCTTTTGGGAAAAAAATACCTGAAATCAATCGCTTCCTGTAATCATGAATGAGTTTCTTACACCTCTCTACTGGAATTTTGGATCACTCTTCTTTTGCAAACTGCTCCAGGTCATTCAGATTTGAAGGATGCCTTCTCCCAACAGCTGTTTTGAGATCTTTCCTCAGGTGTTCTATGGGATTCAGATCTGGACTCATTACTGGCCATTTCAGAACTCTCCAGTGCTTTGTTTGTAACCATTTCTGAAGTGTGTTTCTGTCATTGTCCTGCTGGAAGACCCATGACCTCTGGTGGAGACACTGGCCACCACATTGCACCCCAAAATTCTTTGGTAATCATCAGATTTTAATGATACCATTCACACACCCAAGGCATCCAGTGCCAGAAGCAGCAAAGCAACCCCAAAACATCTTTGAACCTCCACCATGTTTAACTGTAGGGACTGTGTTCTTGTCTTTGAAGGCCTCGTTTTTTTTTCCGTTAACAGTGCCATGATGTCCTTTACCGAAAGCTCTACTTTTGTCTCATCCATCCACAGTACATTCTCCCAGAAGGATTGTGGTTTTGTCACATAAAGTTTAGCAAACTCTAGTCTTGCTGTTTTATGCCTTTGTGTCAGCAGTGGTGTCCTACCATAGCGTCCCTTTTCATTCAGATGGCGACAGATGTTGTACCCTGTGTCAGCAAATCAGCTTGAATTCATTTAGAAGTTAATCTGGGTTCTTTATCCACCATTCGAACAATCCTTTGTTGTATTTTTTCAACAATTTGCAACTGGAACAATTTTCTGAGAGAAGTGTTGCATTTTCTGACTGAATTGCAAGGGTCCCGATATTTTTGGCCATGACTGTAATTGAACTGATGTTGTATGCGACAAGTTCATTTCAGTAGTTTGGATGGAAATCTGATATCATGGGAAGTAATAGAGAACCATGTGACCATGTGACCTTGAAAGTAAAAACTTGTGTATGTGATCCAATTATCCAAGATTCCCAGGCATTTCGCAATGTAGACTTGATTTCATGTGATTTGGATTCCTGACCATTTACTGAACTGTTCAGGTAAAACAAACCAAACAGTTATCTGCTTGGCATTTTATTGTTCTTTAAAAAAAAAAAAAAAAGTTTGGTTGCTACTTGGTTGCATGATTTTTATAGAAAAAGTTGAATGTTTTGGATTCCTGATGATTTGAAAGAGCTGTCTAGTTAAATCTAAACTGAGCTGTGAATTAAGAAGAGGAAATATAGGAACAGACCAAACAACCACAATATATGCACCACACAAACGTTACTTTTAATTCTGTCTTTCACAATAACAGGATTTGAAAATATAATCAACAGCTGAAGTTAGTTCATAAAAATTGTTCAAGTTGTAATTAAAATAAAAGTATGACTATGAGGTATTATTGTAAAATCAGTTAAACAGTCCACATTTATTTTCACATTTTTTTCGTATCCAGTCCAAGTCCATTTTGACCTTTCCTGCAGAGCATAAGAAAATCATTTCATTTCTAATTGCAGAGTACAAAATGTATTTATGAAATGTAATCTGTGGTTTTATATATAAATGCCTGTTGTTTACAGGTAAATTAACTTGCCTTAATTCTGTGAATTGAATAGCATCATATTAGTATTGAACTCACCCATTAGACCAGAGGGTAACTGGCTAAAGTAGCAATGCCACATTGGTTGTTCTTGTTCCTAGACATCCGGACGTAGCCCTCTTCACCCCATCCCACACCCCAGCTAAAATCACAGCAGTTTTGAGTGTTTATTTGTATCGTCTCTGTTCAGTTATGTACTTTTTTGTATATAAATTGACTTTTGTTTCATCATCTTGTGCTGTTATCTTAACCTGTTCTTGACGATCCAGTAGTCCTCTCCGCTCAAGCTTCCATATCCAACAGCCAGGACACCATGATTTACGCCAGTGCTGCTGCATGCTGGCTCATCATAGATGCCTAGAAACAACATTTATTGAATTAGGTAGCAAATTTCTAATTAAAAGCTGAATAAATAATAAACATAAATGTAACATTTAAAATCTAACAGCAAAAAAACTGGTAATATCACTTACCTGATTCATAGAACTGAAAGCTGTCATGTAGAGCATCGATGGCAACAGATACAGGGCCAATTGTGGCAACAGCCTCCTGTAGTGCACTTTCATCCCCTCTGGTAATATCGACATATCCTGTGCAGGTGGCACTCACAGTGCTTGGGTTAAAATGGCACTGATCATCCTGCGTGGAGAATATTGTTGTTGTTGTTGTTGTTGTTGTTGTTGTTGTTGTTGTTGTTGTTTTTAAATACAAAAATAAAAAAAAAGCCGAAGCATTACAGATTAATTTATACACCTTTTTCTGAATGCGAAAGTCTTGCCCGACCACAACGGTGTTTCTATAGTCAACATATTTTCTGAGCCGATACTATAATGTTAAACCTGTGCACATTTTTATATATAGTTAAATATTTTATATATTTAGTTATATTAAAAAAAGTTTCAAATCAATTAATCTTTTTACACTGCAAAACATGCTTTTTTTACTTAGATTTTTTGTCTTGTTTTCAGACAAATATCTAAAAATTCTTAAATCAAGAGGGTTTTTTTAGACAAGTAAAAATTATTGTCTTGTTTTCAGAAAATTAAGTTCAAATTTAGAGCAAAATAATCTGCCAGTGGGGTAAGCAAAATAATCTATTTTTCTGCTTGAAATAAGATTATTTTGCTTACCCCACTGGCAGATTATTTTGCTTGTTTTAAGCAAAAACTCACTCAATTATGACTTCTTTTTTTGGAAAACAAGACAATAATTGTTAGATATTTCGGCTGGAAACAAGGCAAAAAAGAAGAAAAGCATTTTTTGCAATGTACCCCATTTTAACATGGATGTTTATGGAGACCTGAACATGAAACCAGCCAAATGGAAGTTAGAATCCATCATAGTGCCGCTCATCGGTTAAGCAAAAAAAGGTAGATTATTCAAACATTATTATGACTCACAATGCCCACATACGGGTAGGACTCCTCTGTATCCAGACCCCCATTGGCTTTAATATACTGGAAGGCCTGGTCCGTTAGTCCTCCATAACAGCCCTCGTTCCCAAAAGAACCAGAGCAGTCCACCAGCTGTTGCTCACTGAGGGATACCAGTTTTCCTGTTTTCTTGAATGTCTGACCCTCCAGAGAACCTGTCTGACAGACAAAAGATGAATAAAGCAGAAAGGTAAGAATGCTGAACTGGACTTAATAAGCATTTGCCATATGAGATGAGTTTGTAAAAGTAAAATGTGGGTCTTACTGCACTAAAGGCCCAGCATGATCCACACTTCCCCTGGGTTTTTACACCGGTCACGTAGCCCTTGTCCCTCCAGTCCACAGATTTGGGCAGCACAACGGCATCCTTCAGCCGAAAAAATGTAGCACCACCACGGGCCTTAGTGTTATTCATGGAGCCCAGACATCCACGGAACGCCACCTGTCTGTATTCCTCATTGCTCTGAGAAATGATCGAAAAAATATGATGAATATAATAAAGTTTTGTGTAAAACAAAATTAATTGATTAGTTAATTTGATATACTATGTTATTTCTTTAACTATATTTTAAAATATTTATAAAAAATAATATAAGACAAAAAAAACAAAACAATAACATACACATTGATCATCAATTTTCTTAATTATTGTGAAGATAATTATAATGACCTGTTTGTGTGTATGTGTGTGTTTTAAATTTTACCATGTCAGCAAAGTATGTCATCCCAAGCCTGTAGGATTTTATGCCCTGGTCTGCCATCATGTTGTGGACCAAAACCATTTTGCGATTGGACAGCCAGATCTGCTTACGCTGAGACTCTTCCTTCACAGAACGGTACATCTTACCTGATACACACAAGCATGAGGTTTTGCTAGTTAAAATGTTTTAACTTTGATTATTGTCTGAATGGCTTTACCCTCTGTTTTGTCTAGTTTGGTCAAGAGAACCTAATGACTCTCTTTTCCCAAGAAATAGATATATAGCTAAAACTAAAGAATGAGACTCTCTTACCAAATTTAATTTTCCATGCGTGAAACTCCATGTCCTCCAGAGAAAGACTGGCAGCACTGGCAACAGCCAGAAAAGCAGCAGCAACAACCAAAAACCTCATCCTGCACACAAAAAGAGAAGAGACAAGTGTGAGAACGGACAAAATGTGCACAAGATATAACAGTTTGGAGTGTGTAACGTCACAGTTTCATTTCTTCTGCCACACTCCCTCACATGATTTCTTAAACAGTATTTTTTTTTTTAAATGTGGTTAAAACTGAGTATTTACTTGGGATGGCATGTAGGATATACCTTTTATGTCAGTCACCCAGACTGTCAGTGTTTACAAGAATAAAGATCTGAGTTTATAGAGGTTTTATAAATGAACACACTCTAATGCACAAAAGCCACTAATAATAGCAATCAATGAAAATGAATGTATGCAGGAATCCTTACGAAGTCATATCACAGGGTCTATTTTAAAACTGTTTATTTCAATAAAAAATGCATCTGTTCCTTAGAAACATTCTTAGAAGAGAAATCCTCTCAGGACCTTAATCTCATCTAAACTGTAGTATGTTTTACTTTCAGTTTTTTGTATTTTCATGAATTCTTTCAGTCTCTGTGGTTCCATCACCCAGTTTTTATTCGGACTTGAAAGTATCACATCGGGTGACTGTGAAACGGATGACTGAAATGCTAAATGTTGAAAAAAAATTACGCTCGCTTGAGGTGGTAGTGTGGGTAGTGTGAATAATGGAAGATGGAAACACATTTGCTGAATAATTTCCTCCATTCACATCAAAAACGTTTTGTGCTATGGGATGGCATAACCAGATTAAACAGCAGACCGATCTCATTCCAAAGCATCTGAAAAGTTGTTATGGTCATTCTTAAATGCCCGAGCAAAGTCTGTCGCTCTGTCGTCAAAGTATTTATGTATTGCCTCCCAGAACTCTCTTACAAAAAAGTCTATTCAAGTGTGCTATTAGTAGGCTATGCTTCTTTTAAACCAAAAATAGGAAAGTATACTTTCATCCTACACTTTATGTACTTATCAGAAATGTGCTTTATGTACTTCTCAGAAATATAGTTAAAATGACATTTACGTATACTTGACTTACACTTAGAAAAAGTCTAAACATATTTGAGCAATATTGTTCTCCGAGAATCCGTGTTTTCGTTGTTATATGGTAGGGGGCGCTATGACACATTCTTTTGCACAGAATTTCCAAAACACAAGCGAAGAAAAAACAAAACAACAGATGCTTCCATGCGATTTAACAAGATCGTCAGGCATAAAACAGCATCAAAACTGAAACGTTATGGAATAAAATGTAACCCATGAAGAGGTAATAATGACTGTCAAGCTTTGGGGTGTTTATTGATTCCATCTACGTATTGATTATCACTCTGAATCCAATCATAGTCTTTTTTCAGCTTTTTGTTAATTTTTTTTATTTATTTCATTTTTATGAAAAATGCTGCTATTTAATTAGTAATCTATCAGTATACCTTTGAGTTCACTTTTAGTATAATTGCAGTACGAACTAAAACATAGACATAAATTAGTTTTGTATGCAAAGTTTATTACTGTTATACTTAAAGTATACTTAAATGCATACTTTTATATAATAGAAAGTGGGACAATTTAATCCCTAGGAATATAGACATAGTACACTTACAAGTATACTACTATAAAACTGACATATATACTTACTACATAAAGTATATTTAATAATATACTTGAACATTACTTAAGTACACTTAATGAAATAAACTTGAAGTATTCTCTTTTTTTTAAGGGTAGGTCTATATGACTGCGTTCTCGAATAGCAGGCATCCACGAAAGCAATGACTGTATTTATTGTATTTTTTCTGTTTGCTCTGAGGCACAAGTAATATATTATATATGAAAATTATTATATTCGGTGGCTTCTCCCACTTTTCTTAGTGATGTTTAGTGCTGTTTTTTGTTTAGGAAGTGATGACTTTGTTCTCTTTGACTCTTTGGATTGAAACAGCGCTTATTCGCAGATGTGTTCTGCGACAAGTTAAATTAACTTTGGATAGAAACCCGACAGAAAACAACTCTTCCTGCAAAGTAAAAAAAAAAGTAGCTATGGGATCCAGTTATCACAAGCTTCAAGAAGAAGCTTTCAGCAGATTCCCAGGCATCTTGCAATAGAGACTTGGTTTCATAATTTTGAAAAAAGGCTTGTGTTTTTGATTCTGCTTGGTATTTTAGTACTCTTTTGAAAAAAAATATATATATTTTTAGAGATGATGACTTGGTTGCATGATTTTTATGGAAAAAAAGTGCAATGTGCTGAATTCCTGATTATTTTAAAGAGCTGGTTAGTTAAATCAAGCCATACTGAGCATTGTGCTGATTGTGAATTATGAATAAATATGAGAAAAGACCAAAAAAACACAAGGATGAGAGTTTGACAAGAAAATATGTTCCATACAAATGTTACTTTTTATTTTCGTACTTCATAGTAACATAGTGTTTTCCTAGTCAGGAGATTTGAAAATATAAACAACAGCTAGTTAGTTCAGCTATTAAAATATTTCAAATTGTAATTACAATAAAAGTATGATTATGAGGTAATATTGTAGAATCAGTCAAACGGTCCACATTTTTCTTCCATGGACTCCAGGTCCATGTTGACCTTTCCTGCAGAACATAAGAAAATCATTCTTAATTGCAAAGTAAACACTGAAATGTATTTATTAAATTTAAATCTGTGTTTTAAATGTTTATATAATTAAGTAAATTAACTTGCCCCAATTCTGTGAATTGCCCAAAGTCACAAAGCATCATATTAGAAATGAACTCACCCATTAGACGAGAGGGTAACTGGCTGCAGTAGCGATGCCACATTGGTTGCTCTTGTTCCTGGACATCAGGATGTAGCCCTTGTCACCCCAACTCACACCCCAGCTAAAATCACAGCAGTTTTGAGTGTTTAGTTTTGTCTCTACTGTTTTTTATTATTGCTAATATTTTTTGTTTCATCATCTTGTGCTTTTTTTTTTAACCTGTTCTTGACGATCCAATAGTCCTCCCCTTTGGAACTACCATAACCAACAGCCAGGACACCATGATCTAAGTCAGAGCTGCTGCATTCAGGCTCATCGTAGATACCTAAAAATAATATTTATTAAATTAGACAACACATTTCTAATTCAAACTTGAATAAATAATGGATAAAAATATCACATGTAAAACCAAACCCCTAAAAAACAAGTGATGACACTTACCTGATTGATAGAGCTGAAAGCTGCTGTGTCCAGCATCAATGCCAATAGATATGGGACCGATTGTGGCAACAGCCTCCTGTAGTGCACTTTCATCCCCACTGCTAATATCAACATATCCTGTGCAGGTGGCACCAACATTGCTCGGGTTAAAACGGCACTGATCATCCTGCGTGGAGAATATTGATGAGCAAAAATGATTAAAATTATTTTAAAAACAAGCTGAAGTATTACGGCCATAATTATTAATTATTCAAACATTATCAGGACTCACAACAGCCTCATATGGGTAGGACTCCTCTGTGTCAAGACCTCCATTGGCTTCAATGTACTGGAAGGCCTGGTCCATTAGTCCTCCACCACAGCCCATGTTCCCATAAGAACCAGAGCAGTCCACCAGCTGCTGCTCACTGAGGGACACCAGTTTTCCTGTCTTCTTGAATGTCTGACCCTCCAGGGAACCAGTCTGGGAAAAACAAAAGAAGGTTAATAAATCTCCACAAGCATTTGCCATTTAAAATCTGTTTGTAAAGGTAAAATGTGGGTCTTACTGCACTGAAGGCCCAGCATGATCCACACGCCTGCTGGTCTTTGACACCGGTCACGTAGCCCTTGTCCCTCCAGTCAACAGATTTGGGCACCACAACGGCATCCTTCAGCCGGAAGAATGTAGCCCCACCACGGGCCTTAGTGTTATTCATTGAGCCCAGACATCCATGGAATGCCACCTGTCTGTATTCTGCATTGCTCTAAGAGATGATATATGAATATGAATAAATATGAAGTTTTGTGTTTTCTTATTTTAATGATATTTGTGTGTATGTGTGTTTTAATTTTTTACCATGTCAGCAAAGTATGTCATCCCAAGCCTGTAAGATTTGATGCCCTGATCTGCCATCATGTTGTGGACCAGAACCAGTTTGCGATTGGACAACCAGGTCTGCTTACGCTGAGACTCTTCCTCCACAGAACGGTACGTCTTACCTGAAACACACAAGCATGAGGTTTTGCTAGTTAAAATGTTAAACGAAAAAAACGAGAACGTTGAGAAACAATGAACAATGTGTGAGTTCCATCTAAACTCTTCTGTCTTTAATTACTGTCTGAATGGCTTCACTTTCTGTTTTTTCTAGTTTGGTCATTCAGTCAGTAAAGAGAACCTGATGACACTCTTTAACCAAGAGTTTAAAGAGGATATAGCTAAAACGTAAAAAGGAGACTCGCTTACCAAATTTCATTTTCCATGCGTGAAACTCCATGTCCTCCAGTGAAAGACTGGCAGCACTGGCAACAGCCAGAAAAGCAGCGGCGACAACCAAAAACCTCATCCTGCACACAGAAAGAGAAGAGACAAGTGTGAGGTCGGACCAAAGGTGCAAGATAAGTCTAATGTCACTGTTTCATTTCTTCTGTCACACTCCCCACATTTTTCCTCAAGCAGTATGTTTTTTTAAATCTGGTTAAACCTGAGTACTTACTTGTGATGGTATGTGAGATATATGTTTCCTTGATGTCAGTAACTCGACCTGTCAGTGTTTACCAGAATGAAGATCAGAGTTTATATAGGAGTTTTCTCTGATCAGCTGCCTGTCATAAACCCATAAAGAACGCTGAGTGCAAAAAAAAAAAAAAAAAAAAAGGGGGAAATTACGTAACAACAATAGTGTGTGGCAAATAAGAGAGCACTGCTGGGGAACACACTGTGTGGAAGCAAGTTTCCTGTAAACATCAACTGGAGATTTTTTTTTCTTTCATCTTTTACAGTGTTTGTTTGATTGTGTCTTAGCAGTATAAGAGCTGTGAATTTAATTCAGCTATTCAATGTGTATAAACAAACTGTCAATAGTCATACCAATGACATCACAGCAAAACATCAGTCATAAATATTTCGTTGACATTTGCAAATTTTCCTGTACTTCCAGTAACAAACTACATGTGACACGTTTTTTTTAAACTGGTATGCATGTGTCTGTGTTATATGTTTATGTGACTTAGCTATATGGCCTACGAGGAAACATTTTGACTTAATCTGTAAAAAAAAAAAGAAAAGAAAGAAAAGAAAGAAACATTCTTATTTGTGTGTATGTATAGAAACAATGCATTAAGAGCTAGGGGTGAAAACTTTTGAACAGAATGAAGACGTGTATATTTTTCTTATTTTGCCAAAATATGTTTTTTTTTTTTTTTTAAGTACTGCCCTTTGAAACCTACAGAAGATGCTTACATATTTCCCAGAAAACAAGTTACATTTACCCTGATCTTCAAATTCAATTTCAAATTTTACTTATTTTGTCTTTTGGGGAACATGTAAGTGTCTTCTGTAGCTTCTGTAGGGCAGTACTAAATTAAAAAAAAAAAACATGATATTTAGACAAATTGACAAAAATCTTCATTCTGTTCAAAAGTTTTCACCCCCTAGCTCTTAATGCATCTATGAGTGATTGAGTGATGTTGCATGTCATCGATCCATGAGCTAATCAAACAAAAACACGATTACAGCACAATATTTAATGTATAGGCCTAAAATGTTTGTGTGAAACCAAGAACAGAAAGCGAAAATTCATTTTTTAAAAGCTCCAGGCTAAGAGCACCAACTTCCCTGTTAACATATTCGAATGAACAATTTTTCACATGGTTTTTACTGCACATAACGTGATGTTGATTTCAGGGCTTTTTTTAACTCATTACCTCTTCTCTGCCTGTAAGCATTGTGATTAATGTAGCACTTGATTTCCTGCTAATGTGAAATACCATTTGAGTGGGAAGATTCAGAAGAGACACATAGCTTGTCTCGATTTCTCTGAAAAAGTTTTACCAAACCCCAGACATCCTGTTTACCTCAGTCTTGTAATGATTTTGCTCCATTAACATATCCTCCCTCTTTCTGTGTCACCTGCCCTTGTTTTTATGAGTCTTTTTTCTCTCACATTATCTCATAATATATTTTGGCACTCCCTCAGATGACCATGAATTCTGTGAATTATAGACTTAAGGCCACATTTAAGATCATTCATGTGTCTCTCTCAGCTGTTTTTGCACAGTCATGAGAGAGGTAAAAGATCAAGTGACACGGGACAGTATTTCCCACATTTGAAGAACATGGCAGATGTGGTTTTAGGGTAACATACTGTTCTCTATATGATGAAAAATAAGCTCTTTTGTATAGACATGGACAAAAGTACAGAGCTCATCTTGTTTTGTGTACCTGTTTGTGGTGGTTTAAAATTTATATATGTAGGCATTTGTGTGTGAGTAGTGCTTAGTGTACATTTTATGTGTGTGTGTGTGTGTGTGTGTGTGTGTGTGTGTGTGTGTGTGTGTGTGTGTGTGTGTGCTTGTTTGTGCATAAACATGGTTTCTTCCTCATTATTTTGTTTTTGTGTGCGTATTTGTGCATAAACATGTTTTCTTCCTCATTATTGGCATTATAGATGACACAATACAGGATTATATATTATAATAATTAATATTTGTAATGTTTTTGAAAGAAGCCTATTATGCTCACTCACTAAGGCTTCACTTATTTGATCAAAATGAAATACAGTAAAACAGTAATTAAAATGTAAAAAAAAAAAAAAATTAAATAAAAAATAAAATGTCTTCTATTTCAAAAATGTTGTTTATTCATGTGATGATGACAAAGCTGAATTTTATAGCAGCCATTACTCAGGTCTTCAGTGTCATATGATCCTTCAGAAATCATTCTGATATGCTTATTTTAATTTCCTGAAACTAAATGGACCATATAGTTGCACATAGTTTGTATCATAATGCATTTGCATATTGTGTCATAATAATGTTTCTGCTTATAATAATGTTAATGATGGTAATAATATAATTGTTTGATTTCTGTGTTTTTGGACCACCACTTAATTTTTGATCTGGGGAAAAACTAAAATAACTGATCTAAACCAGACTAGGTACATTAGAACTCATTGGAGAAGCCACCAGAGGACAGAAAACCACTTGCTTGCTGTATTTCTGATCACATGATTGACGTATACAATCTTTATAACTGTCAAGTGACTGACTGTATCTGCGTCTTAAAAACCTCTTAAAAACCTAAACAGACAGATGACCAGACAATATCTGCCCACAAATATATTTTCACAAAAGAGCTTTTTACCATCTAACACATGATTGTCATATAACAAGAATATAACCGCTTAACCATGTGACTGAACGCTGATTTTTGTTTTCTTTGGAAATTGTTTCTCTCCTCAGTCTCTGTCTCTACCAACACAAATAATACTTTGCTACTAAACTGCAAATCAACGTTTGTGGTAGTTAAGTTGACCCTTGCTTTTTTGCATCCGTTGTGCACCATTTTGCATACTATAATAACTGTATTATTTGTTTTAAAATTTTTTTGGTTTTATAATTTCTACACTTATAATTTCCTACATTTTAAGGTCACCACTTAGTCCTATTCAAAGTTTGAAAAAGATCAAAATTAGAGAACACTAATTACTTACCGGCAGCATTCCTCCATATTTCACTGAGATTGCAAGATGGCGGGCCACTCTAAGGTGACTGAAACCCTGCGACAGGTGGTTGTCCAGATGAATGCCAAATTGATGACCCTTTGAGCCATTTCAAGAAACAAATCTGTGAGTTTTTTGAATATTGCAGGTTTACAGTGACACTAATTCATTCAAGTCCCCTAAAAAAGGCTGGTCATCCACATAAGACAAATGCACGAGAAGACAGGATAGTGCAGAGGCTCTCAATGGGGAATCAGTTCGACACAGCAGTTGGAATTGCTTGCAAGTTTAGTGCTGAAAAGGGTAAGGATCTGTCTCAACACATTTAAAAGTTTAATTCGGACTGAAAGTGCACTCTGCAGTGACCAAACCTTTAATCCTCAGAAAAAAATCAAAAGGCTAGGCTCAACTTTGCTGAGGATCATGTTATGTGGAGAGAGGAGAGCTAGTCCGAAGTTCACTTTAGTGATGAGAGCAAGTTTAATTTATTTTCTGATGGAAAACATTTTGTTTGGCATCAAACTGAGGAAAGACTGAAGTTCAAAGACCAAAAAAGTCAGTGAAAGGTGGAGGAGGAAGTGTCATGGTTTGGGGCATGTTTTCTGCAGCAGGACTTGGGCCTCTTATACAGCTACATGGCAGAGTGAATGCAAATATTTATTAGAACCTGCTTCAGCAACATGCAGTTTCTTCCCTGCAAGCATCTCCCAATCAGCCTGACAATGCCCCAGTCACACTAAAAAATGGATAAGGGCAGGGGCATAGATTACACAGCTTTCAAGGGTCAGTGTGAATAAATATACTTTAAAATTCAAAGAGACAGGATAGTCTGTGCATGACCTGTTGTTTTAGTCGTACCCAGAATGACGCGATGTGAACATCACGGAGAGCTAAACACTCCATGCATACATTTCTCTCACACAGAAAGTTGTACAAGGAAATCCCTAATATGGACAAAAGTGTCCAGCTATTGCTGTATGAAAACAGTTGTTTTCACAGAAAAGCAGAAACGTTGAAACATGAAGACATTAAACACACGATTGCCAAATATATGGTTTATTTGTGTTTTTCAAGTCCTCTTCAGGTAATAAATAAAGTATATAAACAATACAGTGCTAATTGACATATATATATATATATATATGTATAACATATATATATATATATATATAATATTTATTATGTGATAAAAATGAAAAAAAAAGTGTTTGTAGTATATAAATAAATAATTATTATTGATTATTGTCCAACAGTGTATCTGATTTCTTAGCCAATTAAAAGCTAGAAATAAGAAATAAAGTTGCCTTTATATATATATATATATAGTATCTTCTGCTCACCAAGCCAGCATTTCTGTTTCTGTTTAAATTTTACAATTTAAAATAAGTGTTTTCTATTTGAATATCTTATTTCAAAATGTCATTTATTCCGGTGATTTCAAAACTAAATTTTTAGAATTATTACTCCAGTCTTGAGTGTAGAAATGATGAGTATAATTTTTTTTAAGTTTCTTTGATGAATAGAGAGTTCAGAAGAACAGCATTTGAATCCTTTTGTAACATTACGAATGTATTTATCATCACTTTTGGTCAATTTAAAGCATCCTTGCTAAATAAAAGTATTACTTCCTGTAAATTTGCTGTATTTTGGATCAAATAAATGCAGGCTTAGTGAGCAGAAAAGATTTATTATATATATATATATATATATATATAAACTTAATATCCCCCTCACTTCTGAAATGATGGCTATGCCCCTGGGTAAATGAGTTTCTTGAAACTAAGAACATTGAAATATTGAAATAGCCGGGTCAGAGTCCTGAACCCAACTGAAAATCTCTAGAAAATCCTTGGCAAAAAGTTATGGTTAAAAAGCCACCACAGTTACCAAACTATAGAAGATTATGATTAAGATTAAGATTAAGATCACACCAGCGCAGTGAGAGAAACACTTCCTACTGATTTCTCACTGTAACCGTCCAAAATGTTTGATGTTATTTTCTTTCGTGCTACAGTAGTTACTGTTCTCTAATTTTGATCACTGTGTTTTCCACAAAATAAAGTTTTTTTTTTGTTGAAATGCCTTGATATAATCAAATTTTGCGCAGAGAAGATGAAAAAACAAGTATTTACTGACTGTTCTGTAATTTTGATCTCCACTATATGTAAATCAGCATTTTGGATTTTTACACCATTTTCAACGAAGTTTGAAAAACAATTACAATACATGACCAGCAGAGGTCGTTTTTGTTTCTGTTCATGTTAGTGTGAGAAACACCTGACAAAACCTTAAAGGTCACACACCATTTAATGTGCATTCTGAATGACCCAAAGCTTGAATGGCTCACACGCAAACTGATGATGAAATGACTCAGTGTCAGTGTCTTCCTCATTCTTTAAAAGTACAGTAATGTATCGCTTGAGAAACTGAATACTGTATATCACTGCTTTGTTCTTGTTCTGGCCTGTTTATTTAAGGAACTTTGTGGCATGCATTTTATTACACATAAATATTCATAATCAACTTTCTGTTTTAGCTTAAAACATAAATATAAATAGGCCCTGATGACAGACAGAGATTTTGTACCAGCTGGCTGTCATGTTTTACAATTTTGGCAGGGGAGTCTTAGAGGATAGAGGAGTCTATCCAAGGACCCGTTTATAATTTCATGACCAGACAAGAGTCAGTTTGTGACCTACAACATCAGCGATAAGCCTGGAACATCTTTCCTTCCAGAGGAACATAAACAATGTCTGATCAGGATCAAATCTAGGCTACAGCAGCCCATCATTACACAACATACAAAAGTAAATTAAATCTGAACTTCCTGTCTATGTAAGATGTTTTTTGGGTTCACACTCATAACCATAGAAATGAGTAAACATATGAGGCAACATATTTAAATGCATGTTTAATATGTAAATACAAACAATTTCTTACATTTTTAGTCTTAACAGAACAGGTCTGCTTTTAATTCAGTAGCTTCACACATAAAAAATACACCAAAAATGACTTTCCCCTTATAACAACATTTATGGAACCTTGTCAATTCTATACAGTGGTTCATTAACTTGGAAAATCACATCATTTTATTTCACTCTTTACTGATAAGGTATGATTTATTAATTCTTTGAGTCTGAGCTTTATTTTGGCTGTTTCACACCATGGCACGTTTCCCATAAAAGGCAAAAACGAACAGCACTGGCCGTAAGTGTATTTTAATTAAAACACATAAATACTACTGTATATATAAATAAAAATACTGTACACGAGAAGAAAAAAATAATGCAAAGAAACAATACAAACACATTGCTGTCATCCTTATTCAATCAATATAAACAGCCAGATATTCAGAAAATGTATCATTTCCTGTATACACTGCACCATGCAATGTTCTTACATCTCACCATCCAAACAAAGATCCGCAGAGGGCAAGCTGGATTTTTACACCACAATAAATTAATTTAAAAAAGATCAAAAAGAGAAAAACAGATCAAAAAAACAGAAAGACCATGTCGTCTAGCACCCCTGCCTCCCCTAGGCGTTCTCTCATCACCCTATGTTCATATCTCCATGGTGCACACAAATAGTCCTGGAGCGTGTTCAGAGCGTGTGCGGAGCTGGTGAACAGAGCCGCTGTGCGTGGGGGCTAAAGAAACAACAGTTCGGCTACAATGGGCCAAACTGCAGGCTTTAATTGGATGGTCGATGAAGGGCTTCTCATTAAAACCAGTAGAGCTCCTTTCCTTTCTTGTGGTGCTGGAGACCTGCGGCGCAAAGCAGACATGAGCACAATGGTTGAAAACAAGGAGGACCCATTCACACACAATCTCCATGGTGGCTGCAAACTCTCTATATAATAAGCACCAACAACTGAGGCCAAACAATCCATTTCCTGCCATTAACCTGGAGGGTGTGTGGCTCGTTTGCTTTTAACATAATTCATGTGCTTTTCTAAACAGAACATTGTGCAAACTTGAGTGGTAATTTACTGGTAAACTCTCAGTTTGTTTGGAAAAAGAAGTTCTGTAGCTCACATGAAAGCTTAATAGCTATGCTTTCCAAGCTGAGAGTTTATCAGCAAATTACCGATCAAGCATCATTTATGTTGCCAGAAAAATAAATAAAATGCTAGAGCTAAAAATTATATTTTATGGTTTTATATTTTTTATGTATTACATTTTTGTGTCACAGATTACAACTGCCTTAAAGGGATAGTTCATCCAAAAATGAAAATTCTGTCATTAATAATTCTCCCTCATGCCTTTCCAAACCTGTAAACACAAATCTTTGTAACACAAATTGAGATATTTTTGATTAAATCTGCATAGACTGCAAGGCAACTTACACGTTCAAGGCCCAGAAATTTAGTAAGGACATTGTTAAAATTGTCAATATGTCATTAGTGGTTTAACCATAATGTTATTAAGCTACGAGAACAGTTTTTGTGCACAAAGAAAACAAAAATAACTGCTGGTAGTTGCGTTGCTGACTATGCAGGGTCAGAAAGCTCTCGGATTTCATCAAAAATATCTTACTTTGTGTTCCGAAGATGAATGAAGGTCTTGAGGGTGAGTAATTAATGATAGAATTTTCATTTTTGGCTGAACTGTCCTTTTAATTGCAATAACCTCAGTTTTTGCATTTTATTTCCCTACATTAGCTTACCTGGTTCCATGTTGAGAGCCAGACTCTGTGCCACTTCCCCAGGCGGAAGCAGTCCTGGCCATGTTGGGGTGGGTTCCAGTTTTCCCACATCATAATGCCCGGGCAGCGTCGGGAGATGAGGTGGCCGGACAGCAGGCATCAGTAGGGGTCCGTAGTGGGCATCCAGCCCAGGAGCGGAGTACAGTTCGTGAAGGGGGCGTGGGGGGGGATAGGGCTGGCTCTGTGAGTAGCTCCAGGACTCTGATGGGTGCGGGTGAGCGTGTGAGTGAGGCAGACCCGGGTGCAGGGCCTGGGCGTAGGGGTCCATAGCATAGGTGGGAGCACCTGTGGGATCACAGTGGGGTCGGCTGGGAGGAGAGGGGTAGTTACTGTCCCAGAAAGATGGAGGAAAACTGCGTCGACTGCTTGAGGATGAAGCATCTAAAGCGGAGAGAAAATAAGGTGTAATGTAATGTTTGCATGGAGAGGAAATACTGTAAATTTTGATGTATTTTCATTTTGCATTGAAAATATTGGTGGGTTTGTAAGCTAGTCGAATAATTAGTTACACCTATTATGCCCTTTCTTACGAGATGTAATATAAGTCTCTGGTGTCCCTATGTGTCTGTGAACTTTCAGCTCAAAATACCCCTCAGATCATTTATGATATCATTTTGAAAATCCTATTTGCTCATACCTCAGATAATCTGCCAAAAAAAACTGTTTGATTTTGATTATCACTGAAATCATTTGTTTTAAAGCCATATCAGTTTAAACTTCTGAAATAGGGTTTTCTGAGTGCACACATCTGAAGTACGCACACAGAAAGAGGGTGTGTGCTTAAACAAGTTCTCTTTCATGTCTTATAGCACTTAAACTGTCAAATACACACAAGTTTATGTTAAAAACACACAAAATATACAAAATCACAGTTAGTTATGTCTGTGAAGGTAAACAGATTTTAAAATTGACTTTTAAGGATTTTCTGTCTGTAAAATTTTGGGCACAATCTGTTCAGATTTGTCTCACACAACTAAATCTCAGTTACACAGTGTTGTCTGTAATTGCTCTGTTGCTCAAACGAAAATTGTTACAAACAAAGCCACAACAGAACCTTTGTGAGCAACAAAGAGTGGTGTTTCATTCAGGTTGAGTGAACAATTCAACGACTCATTCATTCATAACAGTGGCTGTATCCAAAATCACTTTTTTTTGTACTTTTTTCAATAATTCACATACATGTATGGGTCCAAATTAACTATTTTCTTTTTTATGCCAAAAATCATTAGGAAATTAAGTAAAGATCATGTTCCATTAAGATATTTTGTCAATTTCTTACCATAAATATATAAAAACTTGATTTTTGATTAGTAATATGCATTGCTAAGAACTTCATTTGGACAACTTTAAAGCCGATTTTCTCTGTATTTTGATTTGTTTGCACCCTCAGATTCCAGGTTTTCAAATAGTTGTATCTCGGCCAAATATTGTCCTATCCTAACAAACTATACACCAATGGTATGCTAAAGCTTTTTATTCAGCTTTCAGATTATGTATAAATCTCAGTTTCAAAAAATTGACCCTTATGACTGTTTTTTTGGTCCACGGTCACATATATAATAGCAATGAGGCAATAATAATTGGTTCAGACGTTTTTTTTTTAAATCGAGTACTCAAATTGAATCAAGGAATTGTGGCAGCTCTATGTAGTAGGGAAGTATGTGATTTTGGATGAAGCCAGTCACTTGCTTTGCCCCTAAATTACTTATATTGAACAAACTGGTTGAATAAATGATTCTGCTATTCACTATTAAGACAGGGATTTGCTGCCACCTACTGGTGGATTTAGTTTTATATTTAAAAGAAGGCTATCTATAATAATATATATATATATATATATATATATATATATATATATATATATATATAAGAAGTGTATTTCTATCAGAGCTAGTCCTGCTATAGTTAACTCATCAGGAGAATATGGCCCCTGTTCATGAGCATCTCTCTTCAGTGTGCTCTGACTCTCAAGTTTGTGGTTAGTGAAATGTTGTTTCAACGCTGTTGAAACACTGAAATTTCCTTTGGAGCTTTAATTAGAGGGATCCGACCCCCTCAAGACCCCCTATAATTTGCACACTGGTGTCGGTTAGTTATCATATTATTAGAGGTTCAGCTGAGATGGCAGTTCTCTGTGTCTCATTTGTCCACATATAAGGCTGTTGCACCTTGGACTTTCAGGTCAGGCTTGTCACATGATTTCACATGATTTCCAGCCCCACGCCCTCAGATGTCTTTCTGATTGAATCATATGGTGTTCCATTTGCTTCTAAAGAGCTTAGCACACATCACAGAAATACACACGGCCACATGAGAGAGATGAGAGACGGAAAGAGAGCGAGGGAGAGAGAGGGCAAGAAAGAACTAAGAAAACCCATCAAAGAGCTACAAAAGATGAAGAGGTCAAGATATTGACAAGCAACAAAGGAGCAAAAGAAAGACAAGAAAAAGGCACCGAAAAGTCTATATAAGGCAGGAAGTTAAACCTGGAGAACTGCATGTGTTCTTCTCCTTCGTCTGTCATATCGGTCCCCCAGCACCTCCACAGACCTGCAGACCCCTGTCTCTGCTCGTGCCCCCACCTGTTGTTTTTACTAACCCTCTCGCCCCCCGTAACCCTTCGTAGAATGTAGAGGGAGGGGTGAAGTGTGTTTTTAGCCGTTACTTTTATATTTAGAATTCCTCTGAAAAAAGACACCAGTGATGTAGTCGTGATCAGAGGAGGGGTGGGCGAGCTCCTCATAAATCTGACGCTCGGTATTGTGAGCCGTTTGAACGCGATATGAGCTCGAGCCACTGCGCTTACCGCGACGTATAAACATAGTATCTGTTGGGAGGCAGGCAGCGTCTGAGAGGCTAGATGAAGATGTCATGTGGAGGGAGGGAGGGAATATACCAAAGGTTCATTAAGGTAAACACACACAAATTAAGCACCACCTTGCATAGCAGACACTTGTGCGAGCTGGTATTCAACAGACTACTCACGCTATCTCTGTTGGCGGCACAAAAGGGACCAAAAGTGAAAGACATTGTGACTATTTGTGACCGTGCAACTGTGCTACATTTGCAACTTGCTCCTCTCCTTAAAGGGATAGTTCACACAAAAATTAATATTCGGTTAGCCCTCATGATGTTGTGAGCTCATATGAGTTTCTTTCTTCTGCAGAACACAAAAGATGACATTTTGAAGACTGTTTCAGTGTTTCTCTTTAGCTTGAAACTTATGGACCTCATTGACTTTCACTGATTCTACTGTGTAAAAAGTGATAACCTGAAATTGTTACCTTAAAGAGCTATTTACCTGATATAATCCATTAAAAATTAGTATAAATTGATGTATATAGATTGGCTCAGTGATGTTAAAATATATTTTTATATTTCGTCGCCTTAGAATTATAAGGTTCTATCTGCATTCAGAGCACTTTTGAGATATTGAGCTTCAAATTTTTTGCATCCCATAGACATCTGTAGATAAAACCATTTTTGTTTTCTAAAAAAAGGCCCAAAATGTACACAGCTTACAAAAGAAACATCACATTATGTAAATAAATTGTCACAGAATACGAATATGTGAATAACTCAATTTTGACAAAAATGTCAGATAGAACCTTATAATTCTAAAGCGACAATTTTATGATGTTATTTTATTTTTAGGTTACAATTTTTTGTGTATGTACACTGTGAAAAGGGTCAAATATGGACAAACCCAGCGATTGGGTTGTTTTGAACCAGCTGTTGGGTTAAATGTTTAACCCAGCCTTGGTAGTTTTATTTTACTCAACTATTACTTAACTATTTTTACTATATTTCTTGCTTAAAATAAGCCCAAAATAGTTTTGAAATTAACATTTATTAATAAGTTGAATAAATAATAATTAAATAATAAACATTTTTTTACATTGCTTATTAATAAATGTTCACCCTGTGATATTTGCTGTGCCTCTAGTAATTATGCATCTGTTTATTAGTTTACAACCTATGTTGCTTGATTTTAAGCCAGCCATACAGAATTTGTTTATACAATAATTCAGTTAAATAAAACTACCTGGGTTGGGTTAAGCATTTTTGACTGGGACAAAACAACCGTTACTGGGTTTGTCCATATTTCACCCAGCACTGGGTTGTATTTAACCCAGCATTTTTAGAGTGTACGTAAACAGCTGACACATTCTTCAAAATATCTTCTTTTGTGTTCTATTCTTTTGCGTAACTCAAAATATGGATTTTAAAAGGGAATTTTTAATGGAAGAACCATTCTAAGTGCCCCAACTCCTAACTCCACTATACAGAACTTTTTGTGCAATGAAAAGGTGGAACCAAGATGCCAATAATGAAGTGTTTTACGTATGCAGAAGAAAATAAGTCAGACAGGTTTGGAACGACATGAATACCAAAATTTTCATTTTTTGCGAGTTGAGTTCACGTGAATGATTTGCATTGATTTTACATATCTTTTCTTTGCCTGTGTCTTGCATCTGCCTCCATCCAAACACTCTCACCTGTGCTGGGATCACTGTGCCTCTTTTTGCCCTCGGCCTCCATGTAGGTGCTGAGAGCTCTGGAGAAGTGTTCGTCCACCACACTGCTAATGTCCCCTTGGTAGTAGGTGAAGAGGACGCATCGTGAGCTCAGGTATTCTGCCTCCCCGACCTCTTTGTCCTTCGTAGCCTCCTCTACCTGTCCAGCCGAAGGGTACTGTGATGGGGATGGACCCCCCGAGCTGGAGCTTCCAGCAGAAACCGGGACGCCCTCCGAGCAGCACGGGGCCCCCGAGCTGTCCATCGGTTCCCTACAGCGAGACGAGGGGCTTCTCAGACCAAGGGGTGCCTAAGAAAAAAAAGTTGCTGAGAGACATTGCGACACATTTTGTGTGTGTGTGTGTGTGTGTGTGTGTGTGTGTGACTTTGTCAGTGTTTGTTTGTGTGTCTGCGCATGTGTCTGATTGTGAATGTATATGCATGAGCACAAGACAGTTGCGATTTTATATAAAAGATATGACCAGGTAAAAAAGACCAGGTAAGACCAGGACTAGTTACCATAATAGCATAAAGTCAACTACATAATTTTATATAAACATTTCAACTGTAAGACAGAACTATGTTCTCAGGACAGTCAGATCAAGACAAGTTATCACCTGTGTTGTGAATGTTAATTTACAATTATTTATGCAATTTATCAATCAAATATTTGTCGACCACAATACTTACTTGATATTTTTGGACAGGTTTTGGATACTTTTGATATTTTATACTGTTAAAATGTATCTGAAAAGTCTATGTAAACTGTGTTTAAATGTCAGATTCCACTTATGCCCTGCGCAAAAGGTCAAAGTGTGTTCAGTGAACTGAACCGCATCTTTTTAAACTGTATTTCTGTGCAATAACGGAAATGTTCGACTGTTTTAAATAGCCAATAATTTACAAAACACATTTACAAAGAAATATTCACTGGAATGTGACAACTTGCCCCAGTTATAACTGGCCTCAAACACATAGCAAACTCAATCGTTATATAAACAATAAATACTGTAAAGTTATATGTGCATTTGCAATATGAATTCTGCGAAATCCTGCTTACCGGTAAAGTGCTGATGAACGCTGAAGCTTTGTGCGCGTACGGTGCGTAATGACCATAAGCCGGGTACATAACATCCAGACAACTCATGATAACCCGCTCGCTCCTCACGGCTCGCAGGCAGCGGAACTGTCGCGCTCTGTGCAAAAGCAGAGAAACGGCTGAGAAAAGTCAGGTAGGACAGTGCAACATCTCGGTTGTCGGTAAGCAGAGCGCGCGGTGAGTGATCGGTGGTCCACGGTGACGCGCACCTGACAGCTGCGCTCGCGGGACTGTGGTTTGGTTTATACCACAGAATGCGCCCAAGACAGAGCTTCACATGTCGACCCCTCCCACCCCCACTCTAAGACCCCCGACCACCCTCGAAAATGTAACTGCATGATCCACACAATGCAGAGCACGTCCGTGTTTGGGCTACTGGTTTGATTGACAGACCCCATTCATCTATCTAGATTGATGCCTAAAGCATTACATGATGGAATTGTAAACCACCTTTTTGTAATAAATATGTGCAATATAAATACTTTGCATTGTTCCCCTATAGCACAACTTTTTGCTTAAACCTTTATATAGTATTCTTATATTTCAAATATACTTAGGCCTAATTTAAAACATTTAATTAATCATAAATAAATGCCATGCATTTCCAAAAGGCTAAAAGAGAAAGAATAAAAATGACAAAACATCATGTAGTAGGCCTAAACTACTTGCTGTGCTGAAGAACATTGGTTGTATTTGGCTGATTCTCAGGGTGGCACAGGGGTGTGAGGTATAGACTGGACACCCAATCCATACCAGCACTTGAGCAAAGAGATTCCTCTCAAATCTAGCTCACATTATCACCTTCACTTAAACAAACACGAGGTCAGTCAAACACACACCTATTAATGCTGTCTCTGTTCCACTAGTTTAGATTAATATTCCAAATCAAAACTGTTAATGCCCTCTTCAAGAAAGAACTCAACTCTAGACACTGCTCTGTTAAATGTGTCAGATATTCTCCCAGATATTAATATGTTCACTTTGGACTTTGAGTGCCAGGAGTTTTCTGACAGACATTCTAGAACGTTAAGAGAATCGTGTGGAATATTTGCAGAATTTCATCCAGGAGTGTTAAACAGAGAGGAATGTCTCTGAAGTGTTTGCTCGGGGTCGACTGAGGAGATTTGTGCCAGAACTCTATGTCAGCTTCAATTGACCAATAAACTCCATGTATAATATAATTGGTTCAGACCAACTGGTCCTACCATGTAAGTATCAGAAATATTGCTTTTAAATAATACACACACTATTTAATTATTTTCGGTTAACAAAACAAACATGCCAATCACTAAAAATAAGTAAATATATTAATATTATATAAAAATACAGTAAAAGCGTATGGCTGTTATTTATTGTAATGGATACCTGTATGTATTTATTTGAATGATATATATTCACCTTTTTCTTTAACAAAGAAATAAGCTTATGGGTGAGACTTCCTGTTTATTAGCCATTAGGAAACAAGGAGAGAAATAACAACGTGCAGTAAACAGCAAAACTGTTTGCACTACAAACGAGTGCGCTCAAAATTAAGATAATACATTAAAATAATATGGTAAGACTAAAACATTTGCAATATCAACCAGCAAAACAAGCTTTTGTACAGCTAAAAATACGTGGATGTGGATGAAGTTTAAAGCAAGACCCACAAACTTTGGGAAAATCATGCAATTCACACCAAACTTGTCAACATAATGCCAAGATACTGAAGGAGTCAGAATATTGGATGAGATAAAAAAAATAGTACATTTGTAGTACAAATTATAGTACAATTTGTATAGTACAAAAACTAAACAATGCAAAATGACAAAAGATAACATTAAAAAAGTGTATAAATCACACGTTTTTCTAAAGAAACATTGTCCAACAGCGAATAGCTGAAACAGTAGCTATAAGCTGTAAGTCATATTCAACGTATCCATAGTACTCACACTGCCTAATACAAGGATCCTCAAATCTGAACCTTGGGATCCACTTTCCTGCAGAGTTTAGTTCTAACCCTAATCAAACACACCTGAGCATGCTAATCATTGCCTTCACAATCATTAGAAAATCACAGGCAGTTGTGTTTTAGCAGAGTTTGTGATAAACTCTGCAGGTCATTGGACCTCCAGGGCAAGATTTGAGGAACCCTGGCCTAATACATGACCAAGGCTCGCCCCCAATCGACCTGAAGGGGGCACGACAACAAACAAAAGTACGAAATTGCTCATAACTCCTAAACCATCAGTTGTAGACTCAGTGTTGTTGGAATCCTTGGCTCATGGCAGACAAAACAGATTCAATCAGGATCCTGGAGAAATTTTCAGGTATTTTGCATTTTTTGAAAAACCTACTTTTGCGAACTAGTCCTAGGTTTTTCACCCGATCGGAACCAAACCAGTGCAAAAAGAACTTTCGACTCTCTGTCACAAAGGGACACCAAAACATTTGAAAAGGGCAGGGCCACTTTTAGTAAAATGCTCAGAACACTTATGAGTGTGCTCAATTTCAGGTCACAGGAAAACAATCAGGGGCCTTGGTCACATGGTGGCATTATTAGAGGGAGAAAAAAAACATAAAAATGTCTGTAACTGCACAAACATTGGTTCGTTCAACATGAATATATGTGTGCACGATCTTGGTCCAAGGTGCCACAAGTGTCTATAAGAACGTTTGTGTATCTCAAAAAACATGGCTGCCATTGCCCAGCAAATTTTGAGCACCTGTTAGACAAGGTTAACAGAGACAGAGTGGAAACTCATGGGCCTCTTCACGGCCCCACAAGACTTTAGAGAGAAATTTTAAAGAAATTGGCCACTGGGGAGTGATATCGCATTTTTCAAGGAAGTAAATGATTGTACATCACACGGTTGTTCGCACATACGGGCAATACTCCTATCATATCATATGACTCCTCTTTCCAGACAACTTTGTCTCTGGAACCACTGCTGTCAATCAAATTATTTGTTAAACGATTGAGAAGATGTAAAAAAAAAAGAAAAAAAATACTTTTGTGAACTAGTCCTAGGTTTTTTGCTCAATCTGGAAAAAAACACTGCAGTATGATTCTCTGGATTCTCTAGGTCAATAATTATCTAAAAAATGTTGAAATTTACCCGTTGGAAGGCTATAACGAGGTAATTTAGAAAAGGGGCCTGTCCAAATTTACCCCAAATTCTATAAAGCCTAAAGGAATACGCAAATCTTCACAAAACCTGGTGAGCACATAACACAGGTTAAACACGGGTTACAGTTAAAAAGGACTCAAAAACACTGTTTATTATTTTGGAATAAATGTAAAATGCTTAAAATACTAACTTGATGAGATTCATAGTTGGCTGTAATAAACAGAATATTGATTAGTTCCCATGTATATTTACATATACATGCTAAAGTAAGCACAGGACATTTACTGTGTCTGATCAGTTCTACAACAAAATAAAAATAAATCTCTTTCAGAACTTCATGCAAATGCAATATAATGGTTTGTTTTAACACAGCCAATACACTCGCACAATTATGGAGTACATTTACGGGAATGAGAGACACGGACACTTGAGACAAAGTTGGATCAATCTCTGGACTGCTGTCATGAGTACATGCTTAACTATTCCCTGCTGGAGGTCAGGAGGTCTGGGAACATTAACCTCTCATTTTACACGCATTTAAAAGACTTGTTATCTGAATCCATTCTCGAGTCGTGGACATGCTGTTGCCCATCTAATGTCTGTCTCGACTAAAGCACACTGTGAAACTTTACTCGCGTTGGTGTGTGTTTTTTTTGGGATGCAGGGGGAATGATGCAATGCCACAGGGAAAGGGGTTGAGAGCTTCAGCGTGACGGACAGCTGCTCTTGACGACACGCAGCACGGAGTTTAAAACAGACTCTGCACGATGACCACATGTAGGAGGAACCATTTATATTAATGGCCATGACCGATTGCTCTCTCCCTCTCTCTCTCTCTCTCTCGCTCTCTTTTTTTCTCTCAGAGTCTTCCCAGCAACACGTATCACTCTCTCCTTCCTTTTTGGAACAGTAAGTCATTTGTCATTACTAAGAAAACAGGTTGTATGACTATATGCGTATGCGTGTGATGTCTAGCCCAGTCTGTATCACAATCTCTGAGCCCCAGTGTATGACCCCTGATGTAGAGCTCTGAGTGACCAAACTAGGGAACAGAGGAGAAGGGCAGACGGCCCCCTCCTTTCCTTCACGCTCCTTCCAGCTCCATTTGTCTTTATTTCGGTTTCATTCACGGTCCAGGCCCCTCTTTCTAAGTCTGTATACTTGTGTGTGTGTCTGTATTTGTGAACGAGCAGAAAATAAACACTGATTACATCATTGTTTGGTTTAGACCCTTTATGCTAGACCAAATCTCTCAGTCATAAGACTAAACTGACAACTCAGGTGACCACAAGGGTTAAGGGTTAAAATACTTTGTAGAACATATTTCAGAATTGGATAAATATATAAATCCCTGTGATTATAAAAAACAAACATTGATAGCTTTTCATGTTTTTGTTCTGCAACATTTAAGTTCACAAGGTATGTGATATATATATGTAGGTATCTGAACTCTTTGCGCACATTCAGATTCTTGTATAGTTTGTTTTAGTTACAAAATACAGGAAGTTGATGTAACAGTGTAACATACTGTAAAAAAAAAAAAAAAAAAAAAAAAATCCAAAGCAATTACATATACTTTTTAACTTAAAAAAATATTTAAAATATACTCTTTACATTATACTTTTATATGCATTTTAACTTTAAAATCTTGATTTTTTTTTAATGTAACACATGTTAAATATTTTTAAATGTCTACAGTTGAAGTCATAAGTTTACATACACCTTGCAAAATCTGCAAAATGTTTTTTTATTTAATTTTACCAAAATAAGAAGAATCATCCAAAATGTTTTTTTTTTATTATTATTTAGTTCTGACCTGAATAAGATATTTCAAATAAAAGATGTTTACATATAGTCCACAAAAGAAAATAATAGCTGAATTTATCAAAATTACCCCATTCAAAAGTTTACATACACTTGGTTCTGAATACTTGGTTGTTACCTGAATGGTCCACAGCTCAGGTTTTTGTTTGTTTATTTGCTTGTTTAATGATAGCTGCTCATGAGTCCCTTGTTTGTCCTGAACAGTTAAACTGCCCACTGTTCTTCAGAAAAAAATCTTTCAGGTTCCACAAATTCTGGTTTTTCAGCCTTTTTCTGTATTTGAAACCTTTCCAACAATGACTGTATGATTTTGAGATCCATCTTTTCACACTGAGAACAACTGAGGGACTATTATGAAAGGTTCAAATGTTCACTGATGCTTCAGAAGGAAACACAATGCATTAAGAACCAGGGGGTGAAAAGTTTTTGAATTTGACGATCAGGATAAATTTGACTTATTTTGTCTTCTGGGGAACATGTAAGTATCTTCTATAGCTTCTGAAGGACAGTACTAAATGAAAAAAAAAACATGATATTTAGGCAAAATAAGGCTAAATTTACACATCTTCATTCTGTTCAAAACTTTTCACCCCCTGGCTCCCTAATGCATCATGTTTTTCCTTCTGGAGCATCAGTGAGTGTTTGAGCCTTCTCTAATAGTTGCATATGAGTCCCTCAGTTGTCTTCAGTGTGAAAAGATTTATCTCAAATTCCGTCATTGTTGGAAACGGTTCAAACACAGAAAACTGCTGAAAAACCAGAGAGATTTGTGGGACCTAAAGGATTTTTCTGAAGAACAGTGGGCAGTTTAACTGTTCAGGACAAACAAGGGACTCATGAACAACTCACTAAAAAAAAAAAAAAAAGCTGTGGATCATTCAGGTAACAACACAGTATTAAGTGTATGTAAATTTTTGAACAGGGTCATTTTTATAAATTCAGCTATTATTTTCTCTTGTAAATGTCTGATGTGAAATATCTTATTCAGGTCATTACTAAGTAAAATGCAGTTTGTATGATCCCTCTTATTTTGGTAAAATAATTAACATTTTATAGATTTTGCAAGATGTAAAGTTTTTGACCACATCTGTATCTGTGATACTGTATCAGCATTGTATTGCACAAGATGGTTTATATTCCAAGCACAGCACAAATAAAAATGTATTCCTAAAAATAAACACAAAACACTTACCCATTTACACAGGGAGTCATATCCTGCGAGGGCTCTGAAAAAACAGTCTGATTTTAGGGCCTGAGCTGGCTCATCACCAAGGGGGTCAGGGCTGGAGGTTATAGTGTTGTTTGTCTTTTTCAGCTATAGCTCCATGTGTGGCGTACAGTTGCTGCATAAGCATGCACACACACACACACACACACACACATATGCGCTGTCAGTTACCACAACAAAGGCCAGAAGCAGCCTGATTCAAGGGCTCTAGAATGTTGGTTTAACTTTAGCCCCAAAACTCTTAACTGTGTTACATGAGCTAACCGCAGGAACTGAAGATACTTGATTGTCATCTAAGCTTATCTCAAGCTTAACAAATCTAGTTCCAGACTGAACAAGATCATCCCCGCATTTCCAATTACAGTATGTTCTATTTTTCCCTTGGCACGTCTAATCACAATTAAACAACTGCAGTTAGATACATTTGGGGTTCAGTTTGCCTTACACAAGGCTTTTGAAAGTCCAGCATTGTTTGTAAAATCATAGGATTATTGTTTTATTTATTTTATCATTTTATTTTATTTTATTATTTCATATTATTTTTCTTATTATTATTTTTTATTATTTTTAACAAAGGGGAAGAGATGAATTATCACCTTGAACACAATAAGCCTTCTGACTTTTAACTCAAAGGATCATATTTAATTTTAAACTTAAGTCTCTTCTGCTCACCAAGTTTGCATTTATTTGATCCTAAGTACAGCAAAAACAGTCATTTAAAAAATCTTTTTTTTTCTATTTAAAATAACTGTCTTCTATTTGAATATATTTTATTTTGTCACATGATCCTTCAGAAATCATTCTGTTCTTTCTGAATAGAAAGATCCAAATATCAGCATTTATCTAAAATTAAAAAAAAGCTTTTGTAACATTATACACTATAACCATTCAAATGCTTTTTTTTTTTTAAGAAATTACAGAAATGATTTTATTTAGCATGCTTTTATTTATAATGTTACAAAAGACTTCCTTTTACAGATAAATGCAATAAATGTTTTTTTGAGCAGCAAACAGAATATTAGAATGGTTATGTGACTAGAGTAATGTTGAAAATTCAGATTTGAAATCACAGAAATAAACTGCATTTTAAAACATAATAGAAAACAGTGTAAAAATAATTAACATTTTTTTCTGTTTTTGCTGTACTTTAGATCAAATAAACGCAGGCTTGGTGAGCTGTGACTCGTAGTGTATATTATTCAAAGCTGAAACAAAGCTATCAAGTTTAACATGCTTAATTGTCCCCAACAAATCCATGTCCTCCTAGACTTTATTTCCTATCAAAGGGGGATACTTTCTCCTTGGGCCTGTTTATTAAAAGCTAACCCACTCAGTATGGATAGTACGTGAACAAGCAGCATGGTTGAAGTAACTGACGGGTGCTACATTCCCCCTTTGGCAGCCTGGAGTGTCCCGGCGATGTAGACAAGCAGCTGATGTCATCCTCGGTGTGTATGTGTGTGCGTGTGTGTGTGTGTTTGTAAAAGGCTAGCAGGAGATTGTCACCCTGCTGTTGAACATTCCTGTCCCACAAGCACAGGAGGGCACTACTGCCCCCAGAGAAAGAAAAAAAGAACGAACGAACGAGAGAGAGAGAGAAACTGAACTGATTGAAGGGGAGATGCGGTTACAAAGCTGTTGTGTCACATGCTCCAACAGCGATAATTTACTCCGCCAGAGTCAGATGGTGTTGGTGCCTCAGAATGCCAGGAATGCAGATGAGTTCATTCTGCACGCTAAAAGACGACCACACTCGCAATTCACGTTAAAGGGCAGTTCCACCAAATCTTTCAGGGCTCTCCAATGCTTTATTGTGGCTTTCTGCTTCCTGACAGGAACGGTATTCCCTAAATTTTCCCCAAACACTTTTTTGTTTTTCAATACCTCTTTTGTATTTCTGGTACAGCATAAATATGTTGTAATTTGGTCTGTTTAGGGAATTATGTTTTACTGGTTTTATTGCTTTATTAATTATGCGAATTATTTCTTGTTCCGAGTGATTTATTCAGTGATGACATCATAGAGTTCACAGCTATTTTTATTGGCCAGTAACCTGGCAGAACTGCCCTCAGTTACAACAGCCAGCCAATCAAATAGAGTCTGTACTTGTAATCAACCAGGCTTCCACATGGAAAATCTATGTCAAATTATGTAAGGATATACAAATGACTTGAGAATCAAGTGTCTGTAATTGTTGACTCTATTTTTTTCTGTAAAATAAAACCTGTCTCTATGCTAACAAGGTCATTGCTCTACCAACCGCACAACTCAAACCAAATACTTTATCCAAGCATTTTCCATCTCTAATTTCTCACAGGACCCTGGAACTGAGAGGACAGTAACGTCACCCCTGTGCAATCAGATCAGTGTCATCCATTTTAAATATAAAATTCACCTGTCATTGACCTGTCACATGTAGTAATGAGAGGCAGAGCTCTTATGCCATCACAAATGTTGGAACTTTTATGTCTTCAACATATTTGTGGTCTTTTCTAAATGTGGGAAAAGTGGGGTTTTCTTTATTTGCGAGAGAGCCTGTAAAAAAAAAAAAAAAAACATCCCAGCTATTCACAAACATCAGTAACATGATGCATTTAGTGTCCTTGTACAGTGTAATTGTAGATTTAAGTACTGAGTAATATTATTACTTACTATAGGGTTTGGATTATGGTTAACAGCATGCAATTATTCATAATTCATTGGTATTACTATAGTAAGTACGTGCAATGTGTCATAAGGAAGGACAAGTGTTACTAAAAATTGTGACTCACAAGAATGTGTCATTGTGAAACTAACAAATGTCTTTTTATTCCCTTTTCATGGTCATTGAGTTTCAGTGTGGGCCCCACATTAATATCTAGCATGCTATAGAATTTTTTTTTTTAAAGAAGTCTCTTCTGCTTAGCAAGCCTGCATTTATTTGATCCAAAGTACAGCAAAAACAGTAACATTTTGAAAAAAAAAAATTCTATTTAAAATAACTGTTTTCTATTTTGAATATATTTTAAAATATAATTTATTCCTGTGATTTCAAAACTGAATTTAAAGCATCATTACTCTAGAATACTCTAGATCCTTCAGAAATCATTCTAAAATTCTAAAATAAACATTTATTATTATTATTATTATTATTATTATTATGTCGAATTTTTTCAGGTTTCTTGGGGAATAGAAAGTTCAAAAGAACATCATTTATCTGAAATAGAAATCTTTTGTAACATTATAAATGTCTTTATCTTCATGTTTGATCAATTTTAAAGCATCCTTGCCAAATAATTATATATAATTATGTATTATACATTGACTCCAAGCTTTTGGTGTATTGTATAATGTTACGAAAGCTTTTTATTTCAGATAAATGCTGATCTTTGGATCGTTCTATTCATCAAAGAAGCATGAAGAAAATGTACTCAGCATATTAGAATGAAAAATCAGCATATTAGAATGATTTCTGAAGGCTCATGTGACAATGAAGACTTAAGAATAATGATGCTGAAAATGTAGCTTTGATCACAGGAATACATTACATTTTAAAATATATTTAAATGGAAAGTAGTTATTTTATATAATACAAATATTTCACAATATTCCTGCTTTTGTTGTATTCTGAATCAAATAAATGCAGGCTTGGTGAGCAGAAGAGGCTTCTTTAAAAAATCTTACTGTTCAAAAACTTTTGACTGGTAGGGTATATATAACAAAACTTAAAATCTGACATTGGCATGTTCTGAAAATAAAAGATAAAAGGGTTTAAGTATAACTAATTTGGAACCAACACATACAACCCCAAATTCACATCAAATGCTATATTAAAACAAGATGAATTAGAGAGCTAATTACTTACTCTATTAGGAATTCATTAGGCCACAAGCCTAATCTCCATCAGAGTAATCTTAGAAGATCTGACACTCGGTTTTAAGAGCAAATAACAGGCCAAAGCTGAAGCTTGAAAGGTTATGGAGCACAGGTCTCACATCTCTTAATAAATTACGAGGTGAGATAGAGCTACTAATGAGTTGTTTTGACACAGTCTGAGACTCACAAATTGGATCAATACACATTCAGTAAACAGTAAAGACACCTTCTTAATTGGTCGTTCATTCATGTCACTCTTTGCAGGTTTTAACAGGTTTGTGTGTGTGTGTGTGTGTGTGTGTGTGTGTGTGTGCGTGTGTGAAAGAGAGATCACTCACGGAGTGATCTGCCTTGTGCATATGTTTATTATTATTAGTGGTATATTTAGCATTATTTTGTTGGCTTCTGCTGATCTATAAGTTGATACTTCAAAATAAGGTCTCTTATCTTTAATATTAATAAAACACAGCTGTTAATTTCTTTAGTTTGTGTTAGCTCAGGTCTATTTATATTAACAGATACAATATTGTTGATTTTAATCATGTAAAAGCAAATGTTGAACTAATTAAAAAAGGTATATTTAATTGTTAGTTCATGTTTACATGTAGCTAATGAATGTTATTGAACCTTATTGTAAAGTGCTATTTGATGTTGTTACGTTTTCAAATTATTTTCTCATTTTACTCTGCATTTTTATGTTACACTTTTATTTTCACTACACTACCAGTCAAAACTTCTTTAACAAAAAGATGTGTAATGTTATTTAAAGATGTCTCTTCTGCTCACCAAGCCTGCATGTTTTCTATTTAAATATATTTTAAAATGTAATTTATTCCTGTGATTTCAAAGCTGAATTTTAGCATCATTACTCCAGTCACATGAACATTCTAATATTCTGATTTGCTGCTCAAAAATTATGTATTATTATTATTATGTTGAAAACAGCTGCATGTATAGAATATTTTCAGGTTTCTTAGAAAGTATAGAAAGTTCTGAAGAATATAGCATTTATCTGAAATACTGAAATACTGTTTTAAATACTAATGATGATAATAATAATAATAATAATAATAATAATAATAATAATAATAATAATAATAAAATGTTTCTGGAAGAACAAATCAGCATATTAGAATGATTTCTGACAGATCATGTGACACTGAAGACTGGAGTAATGATCCTGAAAATGTAGCTTTGATCACAGGAATAAATTCCATTTAAAGTAGCTATATTCAAACAGACATCAGATATTTTAAATAGCAAAAATATGTCACAATATTACTGCTTTTGGTTACTGTTCAAAAACGTTTGACTGGTAGTGTATATTAACACTACTTTTGTTTATCTAGTTTGCATTGCTTCAGCAATACAGTGCAGTTTTTGTCTATAATAAGTAATGCTTATAAACTGAATTGAGAAAGATTCGAGAGATTAGGCAGTTATTGTTACATTTCCAGCTTTTTATACAGACAATGGTAAGTGTGTTATTTAAACGCTGTGTGCATTATTTGCTAACGTAGATCATACAAGTGCTGCTCGCCACCTGCATAATAACTCTATTCGCGCTCAAACTTGGCACACTATCAAAATGATAATTAGCATATAACTCACATGTGAACACTTAAAAAATAATACATTTTAATTTTCGTTTACAAGTGTAATGAAGTGCGTCGCCTTTGAAAAGAAAACATAAAGTAGTAGCACGTACTGCAGCCGCCCACATTTGGTCCACGTCTACAATGTATTAGCTTTGTATTGGCCAATGGACTGACTCATATCAGTTTGTTTCATCATAATGAGGACATCTAGTGGCCTACAAGTGACAATGCAGATAATGTAATAATTTTACAATTTAAAATAAAAGTTTTCTATTTGAATATATTTTAAAATGTATTTTTTCCTTTTTCCTTTTTTCCTTTTTTTTAGGTTTCTTTGATGAATGAAAAGTTCAGAAGAGTAGCATTTATCTGAAATAGAAATCTTTTGTAACATTATAAATGTCTTTATCATCGCTTTTGATCAATTTAAATCATCCTTGCAAAATAAAAGTATTAATTTCTACAATTTCTTACCCCCAAAAAAATTATGAAAAAAAAAAAAAATTATACTGACTTCAAGTTTTTGAATAGTATAGTGTATAATGTTACAAAAGCCTTTTATTTCAGATAAATTCAGATAAGTCTTTGGGTCTTTCCATTCATCAAAGAAAAAAAAAATTAAAATAAATTAAATATTGATAATAATAATAAGAAGAAGAAATGACTGGAGTAATGATGCTAAAAATTTAGCTTTGAGCACAGGAATTAATTACATTTTTAAATATATTCAAATAGACAGTAGTTATTTTAAATAGTATAAATATTTCACAGTATTGCTGCTTTTGTTGTATTTTGGATCAAATACATTAAGGCTTGGTGAGCTTCTTTAAAAAAACATTTAAAATCTTACTGTACAAAAACTTTTGACTGGTAGTGTATATTATATCATATATAATGTGTTGTATATTGAAGGAATAACTTATTTTACACATAGCACCACTGTGAGGAATGAACACTACCATGTTTATAGATGTAAATATATACAATGTTTTATAAATATTAGATATTAATGACTACTACTACAGCATATTTATATGAAGATCCCATCACACACAAAACCTCCTCCTCCCAGCCGTAGAGTGGCGCTGTACCGCCGCGGATAAACGTGCGACGGCCGCTCGGCCATGTTGAAGTGTGGAGGAACTGCAGCCCGCCATTGTGTGTCTGATCTGCAGCTGTAGAGAGAGAGTGAGTAAGAGAGAGAGAGAGAGAGACACGGGCGCAAAGACTCTAAAAACACACACGTTTCCCGTTGACTTTAACCCGCAAACAAACGCACAGTCTAACACACAGGCTCCGGGGAGAGAGAAATGTCAGCCAGCAGCCTTCTGGAGCAGGTAAACAGAGGCACTTTGTGAACATTGAGCAGAAGTGGCGTCGAGGCGGGTTTTTTTTCTCTCTCGCAGCGCGAGTTCAGGCCTGAGCTTCATATAAACCTTCATTTATTCTCCCTCTTTCCTCTCCAAACTCACTCCTTCATGAATCACCTGGACCCAATCCAGAGACCGAAAGGCCAAGCAAACAAAGGTAGGTGAAGTGCTGCTATGCCGTTTTTGCGCTGTAATAAGAGTCTCGTGTTGGTTCTGCTGTTAGCAGGCCGTGTGTTCACACCGATTCCGTTATTTATTCAACCAGTTAAACTAGCTTAAAACAATCACACGTGGAGCTAAAACAAAAACGGGCCCTACAGTAGATAATATAGTGGCGTTTAGTTTCTCACACATGTGAGGAAAGCTTGTGTTTGGAGCCCACGCTAGTTAGCCACCTAGCACAGTATAGAGGCCGAGTACAGCTAAACGCGTGACACAAACTCAAGCACCTGAACACACACCTACACTCAGTTTGAGTGTTGTTCTGAGGTGTTTTCTTTACATTTAGTGCTGTAGATGTTTTACGTATGCTTAAAATCACCATGTCTATCGGTGGTCAAGATACGGGCGTTTAAACATGCTGCCAAGCGGAACCTGTTGAGGGGATTTTCAACACCACACTCAGTAGCAACCTTTCAAAATCCAGTTGCGTGTTGAATCACTACATATGACCACGTGGATATAATGTGAGAGCTTTTAGTGTTATATTTTAGTCCGTGTTCAATGTATAAGTGCATTACTAGTGTTGATTTGCATACTTTATTAATTAAAGACGTTAATAACAGACACAGTGACAGCAAAAATGGGGAAATAATAAAACGGGGCTAGTATGAGCTTAATAATTACTATATATTATGTAAATTTAAAGTTTATTCTGTTACGTTTAACTAAGACATTAATGACATTTAATACTTCATTGTATTAACAATTAATTAGTATGAAGACCAGCTTACAGGCTGGTTTCTGATTTTGAAATAAATTGATGAATGTATGATGAACATGACGCTTTAGTAAAAGTGTTTGAGTCTCTGATATTTGTATTCAAGGATTTGTTGTTTCTTTATATCTCTGATTGAAAATAGCTTGTCAGATTGTACTTTAAGCTAAGACTCTTTGAGCTTTTTCTGACAGTCAGAGTGTTTCATCCACATGTTGATTTCAGCAGCAGGTGCATTGATCTGATGGTGTGCTCAAGTCATGTTAAAAGCACACAAATGCCTGCAAAGTCATAATTATGAGTGGGAATTAAGCTTGGGTTCAAATTCTAGACTGTGGGTACAGTGTCTGTAACTGATGGAAAATTAAAAATGTCAATTTTTAGTTTACAAAAAAGCTAGCTAAGTTACTTGTGAAATAGAGGGTTTGCACTTGCATCACAATTTGGTCAGTTACCTGGATGCGAGGCCATTTCGGCAATACTTGGATGTAAACAACAGCATGGATTGCACAGTTAATGTACTACTGAATACAAATAGATAAGGACTAAGCAGAAAAGGGTGCAAAATTGACAAACTAAGTTAACAGGTGGTAAAGATGCATACTAGTAGGGCTGTCAAACGATCAATCGCATCCAAAATAAGTGTTTACATACTATGTGTTTACTTTGTATATTTATTATGCACATATAAATACACACACGCATGTATATATTAAAACAAAATATGTATATATATTACATATTGTATACAATTTAGATTATAAATAAAAATATTTTAGATATAAATCTAAAATATTTTTCTTTAAAATATACGTGTGTATTTATATATACATAATAAATATACATAGTACACAAATATATAGTATGTAAACAAACTTTTATTTTGGGTGATTAATCGTTTTACAGCACTACATACTAGCAGTATTAAGATGTTAGTTAAATATTTCACCTACCTGACCAGAAATAAGAACAGAAACGTGTCAAGATTCTTTCCCTGATAATCCTGGTTCAGTTTGGCTAATCACAAATGCGCTTTGTTCCTTAGACAGGTTTTGCACTCTTCTTCTTGATTTGTTATAACTTTTGGCAGTCTGTAGTACTCCAAATGTTTTCCCAGTATGACCAATTAGTACAGCCCAAAACATGACAATAATTGACCATTTTCAGCAGCAATAATTAGCAAAATAGGTAAGTTTTGTTTGGTTCAGTGGCGTTGTTTACATTCAGTGCTGCCAATATGGCCGATTGATGATGTCGTGAAAACACTTAATGCTAACATAGAAAATATAAGAATTCAGTTTACAGCACATTCCTAAATGTATTTTAAAAAAAAAAAAAAAAAAGTAAAATGCAAAAACACACCTGATGCACAATCTTTATTCATTATTTTGTAGGAGTGGAGTTTAGAAAATGCTGTATTTTGTAGAAAAGTTACATTGCCATCTTGCGCCAACCAAAGGGGTTTAAATGCACCAATTAGGACTTCCTGATTTGTTAAAGCTAACGTCCCTTGGGTACATGAATGCACTGAGATTTAGTTTTGTTTCTTGGGAAGTACCCATAAGTTAAATTCCCAGATAAAACATTCAGCTTTGGTCTAATATTACAACTATCACAACCATTAGACTGCTGTACAAAGACACTGAGTATGTTCTCTTACTTTCTGTATCTTTTGCTTTCCAGTGCAAAACGGAGCTGTTACCCAAAAGGATACTTTGAACGATGATGAGTTTGAGCCTTACCTGAACGCTCAGCCTAGACAGGTAGGTCTTGTTTCAGAGCTGAACAAAAGAAGGAACCCATAGAGACAAAGAGCAGGGCAATTGTTTTTGTTGCCTATTCTCTTGAGGGTTCGTTATGGTCCGTAATTGCATCCTGGTCTCAGGGCTTTGTTTTCTTATTAGGGTGTCACTATGGCGCTCTACGCTGCAGCCAAAGACTGTATGAGAGTTGTTAAAAGGGGTGTGTTGAGTTACTTAACTCATCCATCATACATATTGACATAGGCAGGTATTTAGTAGCTGTCAAAATTATATTGCATGTTGACTCATAGGAAATTGTGCAAAATGCAGTGCAGCTGTTTACTGGGAAGTGATGAAATGTGATTAAGGAATGGCATAATTAGCAATAATTACGTTTATGCTCCTGTGGAGGCATTCTATAATGAAATTATTCAAATTTAAAATCCTACAATTTGTCAATCCTAGTGCTAATATATGCTGAAATAACGGGTGTTCTGGCAAAGGATGTCTTGTGAGGAAAATGGGACACGGATGAATAAAGGGTCTAGTATTCACCCTGTCAAAGGAATGCTGGGATCTTTTGTGGGGAATCTGTGCCACTGTTGCCCTCACAAAGCTGATTGCTGGTGTTGAAAATATGAGCAGGCTGTGTGCCTGGGGATGGGGGGCTGGTCCATGACCAGTCCCAAACCATCTTCTCAAAGCTCTCTTCCCAGTACGCAGCATGTCAGGTCTTTTAGTACAAAGTTTCAGTACGCTTTTGAGGTTATGGTTTGCAAGGCTGAACAGTAAACATGACCTGCTGACCTGAGGTCACTCTGAGAGAGGTTAAGAGATGTTTTTTTGCACATTTCGATCAAAAATATAGTGAAATGGCAAATATGTGAAATTGTATTGCAACTTAAAATAATTAAAATAACTTTTTCAATTGTAATTTATTTCTTTGATTCTAATCTTCAGTGTCATGTGATCTTTCAGAAATCATTTTACTATGCTCAATTTAGTTTACAAGAGACATTTCTTATTTTTAATTTTTTTTTTTCAAGACTTTTTTTATTATTATTTTTTTTTTTTTTTTTTTTTTATATTAAATGGTAGGTTCAAAATAACAGCATTTATTCAATATACACTACCAGTCTGAATTTTTTGAACAGTAAGTTTTTGTTTGTTTTTCAGGAATTCTCTTCTGCTTACCATTTATTTGATGCAAAATACAGCAAATTAATAATATTGTAATGTAATATTGTGAAATGTTTTTACTATTTTAAATGACTGCTTTCTGTTTTAATATATTTTACATTTTTATTTCTGCGATCAAAGCTACATTTTCACCATCATTATGGTCTTCAGTGTCACATGATCCTTCAGAAATCATTCTCATATCCTAAACATTTCTTAGTATCAATATTTAAAACCGGTGAGGAGCTTTACTGTTCAGGTTTCTTTTGTTGAATAGAAAGATTCAAAGATCAGCATTAATCTGAAATAGAAAGCTTTTGTAGCATTATAACACAAGCTTGGAGTAAGCATAATTATTATAAAAAAAGTTTTTTTTTTTAAGAAAGGATGTGTTAAATTGATAAAGTGATGAGAAAGACATTTGTGTTACAAAGATTTCTATTTCAGATAAATGTTCTTCTGAACTTTCTATTCATCAAATAAACAAAATATTTTACTCAGTTGGTTTCAACATAACAATAATAATGGTAATAATTTTTTGAGCAGCAAATCAGAATATTAGAATTTCTGAAAGGATCATGTGACTGGAGTAATGACAGGGCTGTTTTTGCTGTACTTTGGATCAAATAAATGCAGACTTGGTGAGCAGAAGAGACTTCTTTGAAAAACATTAATCTTAATGCTAACCTCACTTTATTTTCTTCAGTTTCATTTTCTTTCAAACCAGCAGTAATGGCAAGTAAGAGTAAAAGTAAAGAGTATTTAAAGACAATAAAGGTAATTGAAATGGTGCTGCTGCCGCCTTTTAATATTTTAGCCCCACATGCATTTACTTTTTTAGTTGCTTGCTTTTTTCAGCCTGTGCAATTGATTGTGCTCAATATGATATATACTTATATATTGTTCTTGTTTTTTCAGAGCAATGCCTATACGGCCATGTCCGACTCCTACATGCCCAGTTACTACAGCCCCTCGATAGGATTCACCTATTCGCTGAACGAAGCGGCATGGTCAACAGGTGGTGACCCCCCGATGCCTTACCTGGCCTCTTATGGACAGCTTAGCAATGGGGAGCACCACTTTCTCCCAGATGCCATGTTCGGCCAGTCCGGGGCACTGGGGAGCAACCCTTTCCTGGGACAGCACGGCTTCAACTTCTTCCCCAGTGGGATTGACTTTCCAGCCTGGGGGAACAGCAGCTCTCAGGGACAGTCCACACAGAGCTCAGGTTACAGCAGCAGTTACGCCTATGCTCCTAGCACGCTAGGAGGTGCTATGATCGACGGACAGTCTCCCTTTGCAGCCAACGAGCCGCTTAACAAGGCCGTGGGAATGAATAGCTTGGATCAGGGCATGGCAGGGCTTAAGATTGGGGCTGGGGACATGGCGCCCAAAGTTGTTGGTTCTGGACTTCCTGGAGGGCCACTGAGTCAGGTGTCTGCAGCTCCCACCATGCCTCCTGCCTCCATGGCTCCTGCGAAAACTGCGTCTTGGGCGGACATTGCCAGCAAGCCGGCCAAGCCGCAGCCTAAGCTGAAAACCAAGGGCGGACTTGGCGGGACGAATCTGCCACCGCCTCCGATCAAACATAACATGGATATTGGGACTTGGGACAACAAGGGGACTATGCCTAAACCAGCAGCCCCGCAGCAGACTTCCCTGCCCACTAATGGACAGCCGCCCAATCAGTCGTCTCCTCAACCGGGTGCTACTGCCGGCGGGGTGCCGCAGCTGCCCCTCAGCAACGGACAGCTAGTGCCTCCCACTGGTCAACTCGGCCAGCACCCTCTTCCTCCAGGTGGCCAGCCAGGTGCTGTCCCACCTCCACTCTCCCAGGGCCCTCCCGCTCCCCAACCCTCCCAGCCGACCCGCTGGGTGCCGCCGCGTAACCGTGCCAATGGCTTTGGGGACGCGGCGGGTGGACCTGGCCAATCCCCTCCAAATTCAGGAATGGGTGGTGTTGCTGTTCCATCAGAGCCCCACCCAGTTCTGGAGAAACTGCGCATGGTGAACAACTACAACCCTAAGGACTTTGACTGGAACCCCAAGCACGGTCGCGTCTTCATCATCAAGAGCTACTCTGAGGACGACATCCATCGCTCCATTAAGTACAATATCTGGTGCAGCACAGAACATGGCAATAAGCGTCTGGACGCTGCTTACCGTTCGCTGGCCAACAAAGGGCCGCTCTATCTGCTCTTCAGCGTGAATGGCAGCGGGCACTTCTGCGGCGTGGCCGAAATGCGCTCGCCTGTGGACTACAACACTTGTGCGGGCGTGTGGTCGCAGGACAAGTGGAAGGGCCGCTTCGATGTGCGCTGGATCTTTGTGAAGGACGTTCCCAACAGCCAACTGAGGCACATTCGTCTGGAAAACAATGAGAACAAGCCGGTCACCAACTCCCGAGACACACAGGAGGTTCCGCTGGACAAGGCGCGTCAGGTTTTGAAGATCATCGCAAGTTACAAGCACACCACTTCCATTTTTGACGACTTTTCACACTACGAGAAACGTCAGGAAGAGGAGGAGAGTGTAAAAAAGGTAATCTGCCATGGCGTTGCTCCGTCTGGAATATAAAGCTGATTTTTTTTTTTTTTTTTTTTTTTTTTTATATCCAGTTCACAATTCTTTTGCTGATGTCAGTTTTGAAATGTTTGGACCACTGTTGTTCAATGTTTTGTCCTTTTTATATTTTGAATCTGAAGTCATACGTTTTATGAGAGTAAGATTGTTTCCTCTGTCACATACCAATTTAAATAAGGATATGCAAAATAAAAAAAAAGTTGTTTGGAAAAAGCAACCTCAAATGTGCTACAGGTAATGGATATGCAGATTTTGTGGTTTGTTGTACAAATAGCTAAACCATAGAGAGCAATATAATAAGCATTCATAAAACAGTTTTTTTTCTATCATTTGCAGAATCATTGTACACCAATTCCCTTTACATAAAGTAAAATTCATCATTTACTCATGTCATTCTAAACCTATGTGAATTTTATTTTTATTTTCTTCCCCACTGTATGGGCAAAAATTGGTGTAGTGCTCTTCAAAATTCTTTGAAGGGAAGTCATACAGGTTTTAAACGACATGAGTGAATGTTATTTTTTTAAATTTTTTTTTTTTTTTTTTCATGAGAGCACGAAAGAACTACCCATTTTATATGGAAGCCATTTTCCGCCACTGAATAAAAAAAAAAAAAAAACTTTTTCTTCTCAGAATTGCGTGATATAAACTCGCAATTTATATCACTTTGTATGACTTTATAACATGTAGTTGCGAGTTATAAAATCAGAATTGCAAGATAACAAGCAATTCTGACTTTCTTGCAAATGCGAGTTTCTCGCATTTCTCATTTGTATCTCGAAAGGAAGTCAGAATTGTGTGATCTAAACTCAGTTGTGAGTTATAAAGTCAACTTTATTTCTCAGAATTGCAAGTTTGTCTCGCAACTCTGACTATAACTCGAAATTGCGAGTTATGACAATTCTGACTTCATTTTCAGAATAACAAGATTATATCTCCCATTTTTAAGAAATCAGATTTGCAAGTTTTTAATATCAGTAGGATGACATCTACAAATTTTAGTCCATACAAGTCTTTCTCAGAATTGTGTGATATAAACTCGCAATTTATATCACTTTATAACACACAATTGCAAAGATTGGAATTGTGAGATAACTGTCAATTCTGATATTTTCTCTTATCTCACAATTTTTATTTGCATTTTGAAAGTCAAAATTGCAATAAAATGTATTATAAATGTTATATGTATGTCCAGTTTTCAAGGGGAAAAAGTTCTCAATTTATCTCACAGTTCAGACTTAACTCGCAAATGTTAAAAAGTCAGAATTGCGAGTTTGTCTTCTCACAGTTAAGTTTATATCGCACAATTCTAACTTCCTTTAAGATTTGCAAGTTTAAAGCTAACAATCCTGAGAGAAGTCAGTTTTCTCAATTGCGAGAGATGACAGTTCTGACTTTATTTTTCAGAATTGCAAAAATCTCTAAATTTAAAAAAAAAAAAAAAAAAAAAAAAAAAGGTCAGCATTGTGAGTTTTTAATCATGCAATTCTGATGGAAAAGTCAGAATTGCTAGAGAAAATTACTTTTTTATTCAGTGGTGGAAATGGGCTTCTATATTTTAATTCGGGCTGTGGCATTAATGGACTTTAAAGTTTAATTCAAATGAAATCAAATTTTTAATATCAGTAGGATGACATCCACTAATTTTAGCCCATATAAATATTTGGTTTGACCAGAATGTTTCTATGTCAAATGACAAACATGGGGTTAAGACCACCTTGAGAACTTGAACCACAGGTGTGCTGGGTTTTGATACTATGCATCCATCACTGCAAGGGAACATCTGTTTGCTTTAAGTTTTTTTTTTTTTTTTTCCCAGCCACATCAATCCTCAAGTTACTTGAACAACATTTTGATGTTGCATGTCTATATTTCAGATTTGACCAAACATGCTTACTATTTTTTTGCACAGTCAAAATAGTGTGAAAACATTTAAAATGCTCCATAAGAGGAGCAGACTTGAGTAAAATATGGGTGTGATCACTTATTCTGCATTTTTCTTGAATAATTTAGTGCTTTTATGCTGTCTGTCACATGATGTGTTTATAGTGTGTGTATTTGACGTACGTGGTGTACAATGGACAATAAGCATATAAAGTGTATTTGTTTAGTGTGGTGAACAGCATTTTTTAGAGTTACCAGACAGCACATAATTATCTATTGAAACAAATGAAAGCCCAGTCCTGATATCCACCATTCTGCTTTGTATAGTGTCAACACTAATGGTTTTTCTGCCATGTGATTGCGTGGTGCCGTTGTAGCCGAAGAGGGGTATTTTTAGAGAGTTCATTTCTTTACCGTGGTTATGTGGACGATGTGAATTATGGCTGTAAAGCTCCAGAATAGAGTTCTTATTACAGTTCTTTTTGTATACGTGGGCTGACATCACCAGTTTAGCTTACTAAATGTTTTTAGCAGGGTAGTTTTCCTGATTAAGATGTAATTGCTTTATTGTGAAGTATTGCTTACTGAAATAGAATATATTATAAAGAGAAGACTTTCAAGTGGAATAGTTCCATCACATCTTTGTTTACGTTTATTGTCCTTTTTCCTAACAAATGCTCGCACTGTGGTTACCCCTCAACTCCCTGCAGTGAACACAGACCAAGGCAAACCAGAATTTATTGTTGTTGTTTTAGCGTGGAAAAACTGTCTGAATGAAAAAGCACCGTTTCAGAGTTTGTCCTCCTGCACTCTGTAGCCTCCAGTAAATCTTTGAGAGGATATCATTTGCAGTTTTGATATTATTAACATGTGGCACAGCTTGTTGTAATATGACTGGAGAAACCTAGCACAGACTACCAAAACACACAACCTGGAGAAAAAAAAAAAAGGAAATTCTGTAAGGAATATGAATGTTTGTTTATTGCTTGTCTTGAAAAATTCAATACTTTTTAAGGAATGGTCACTTTTATGTTCTTGATAATATGCAAGTACTAATATACAAATGTTGTTATTCTCTGTCATTTGTATTTAAATAATGTTTAGTATTTTAAGAGGATTCGATTAAATGGTATTTCTCTTTCGGGCAGGTGGAGGTTCAGGGGAGTGACCCATACTCCAGTAACTCCAGTCGGAGCCACTACAGAATGCAGGTGAAGCATTTTACAGATCCACCTTGTTCATATTGACCTCTGTCGGCATGGTTGTAAATTAGTTCTTTGAAATCCCTTTTTTTTTTTTTTTTTTTTCCCTTTTTTTTTTTTTTCTTGGCTTTTTTTAAATTGTCAAATCGTGTAAATTTAAATCGTGAAATGTACACAATTTAACAGCAGCTTATTAAAAGTTTTATTTATTTTTTTTTTTTTCTCAAATTATTTTTTTAAACATTTTACATTTTTTTTGGATTCAATTTTAAGGGTTTCATTACATTTTAATTATCCTCTCTAATTAATTGATTTTATTTAAAAATATTAAAGTGTGTCATTTTAGAAAGATATTTTAATGTAATTTTTTATTCATTTAAGCTGATTAATAACTTGTTGGCCATGTAACAATAGCATTCAAAACATTTTCAGTTCAAAGAATCCTGAAAGAAAAAAAAGGAAACTTATATCACAGAGTAAAGTGATTCAGTCAAAATGCTGCATTTACAACTGAATGAGAGGATAATATGAGCTGTAAGTTTCTCTCTGACAAGTTGTAAGCTTTAACATCACAACTGACAAAAATGTGGAATACTTGGAGTTGGATACGCAAATTAATACATTTTGACGTCACTAAAGGGAAATAACCAGATTTATTAATGAAGTCATGTAAACGCAGCTTGCTTGTGTTGTCAGGTTACTGATGTGCATGTAAACGGGGAAACCTGGTTATTTTAATAAGCTGATATTTGTGAGTTATCAGCTTACTGGTGTGCATGTTAACGTGCTCATTGATGAGTTGAAATGTTTCTTTATCACTAAATCAGCATATTTAAATAATGTAACACAAATCTAGAGTAATCACTTCTGAAAATTCAGATTTGCTGTCACAAGAATGGACTGTGAATGAGAATGTTCACTTTTCTGGGTTTCTCGGCAGCAGAAGTCGTCATAGTTGGGTTAACTTCAGAGCAGTGAATGGGAGAGTATCACAAATATATTTTTTGCATTCCAATTTGCTCAAATAGCAAAAGAAACCTTACATTAGCGTTAATTAGTTTTTTGTAATTTGAAGCATAGGTGAGAATACAAAGTATGTCGTAAATGTTGTTTTTTTTTTTTGTTTGTTTTTTTTATCAAAATATTAAAAAAAACTTCTGAGGATTTACGATGCGGATGACCGTTGAAACGCATTATCACAGTCCTGGGAAAAGGGTCCATAAATGATATTTTAAAACCAAATTTAAACTCTAGTAATATTTCACATTATGCTGAGTTAACTGTATTTGAATGAATGCATTGAGATCAAGTAATTACCACTAACTTTTGAAGTGTACTTTAAAAAAAGTCTAAATGATGATTTCTAAATAAAATGTTTTTTTTTTTTTGTGTGTGTGTAGTATTTTTGATATTTATCTTAAGTTATCTATCAGTTTAAATGTCCATCTTTTCAGAATTTGCTTTCAAAATGTCCTCCCAGCATGCGTTGTTTACAGTTTTCTTTATTTTCTTTTCCAGGATCGCCAAGGACGTGTGAAGTAACAAGCACTGCTTTGGGCAAAAGACTGACAGGCCCTATTTTCTCTCCCCAATCTTACAACCAGATATTTTCAGAAATTATTTTGGGGAAAGATTTAACCAAGGATTCAAAAAGAGGAAAAAAAGAAACTAAATGAAGACTCTTCTTTGATTTCTGTTGACCTAAAAGACTTACTTCGAACTTGTAGTAAAAGAAATGACACGATTATTCATAGGACTACAACTTAATTCTATAGGATTCTAATAGTGAACCCAGTACTTCTCACTTTTTTTTGGTCCCGTTTTTTTTTTCCTCTGCCTCTTTTTCTCCTTTTTTTTTTTTTTTTTTTAGAGGAAAAAAAACATCTGTTTTTACAGTCCAAGCACATGCTTTGCTTCTCTCGTACTACAATATTGTTGTTTTTTTTCCCCCCCCCTCTTTTTTTTTTTTCTTTAAATCATTGAGTTCTAGTTTCTGGATCCTGTATAGGCAGTTTTCCCCCCATTTTTCTCTGTTAACCCCCTCCTCCTCTTTACTGGAGCTGAAACCATCCAGTCAGGACATGCAATGATCGTCGCCTTCTCAGTGGATGTTCCGTTGTTGGTTAATTGGCCACTAGTCAGTACAAGTCTCATTACCTTCTGAGGGGAAAAAGTTTACCAAGTTTCAACCAAGATTATAAAATGGAAAGTGTAATTCAAAAAAAAAAATCTAATGAATGTTCAGGAATGTCCTGAGTTTTTCTGTTCCTGTTTTTTTTTTTTTGTGTTGGTAATAGAGGGTGTTTGGCGGGGGACGGTAAACGGAGAAGCCGATTTGTTGAGTTAAGGCTTTTGCTCATTGGATCAGTTTTATAGTGTACAAAAGGGGGCTGTGTTTGAGAGTTGTCAGCTTATTTTCCATTTACTCCTTTTTCTTCTGCAATTTAAAGAATTTGTTGCTATGGGCTGCTCTCCTCCCTTCATTTTTTTTTTTTTTTTTTTTGTTCTCGTCTCTCTTCCGTTTCTTAAGTCTGCATTGAGGTGGGCCTTGCACCCTCTTTCTCATAATCAGTTCATTAAAAATAAATGTGGTATACTCGGCAGAACTTGTGTGTTGCATTTTCCCCTTGTTTGACTAAATACTACGTCATGCACTAACCTGTGTCCCAAACTGCCTGGTCCCTCTCCACCCAGCACCCACACTCTTCTCCTACACTAGCTGCCTGCACACTTCACCCCTTCTTCTACTTTGTTCATGTTGGTGCATTAAACGACTCCTGCAAAACTGCTGGCATTTAGCAGTGTCAGAATAAAGATGCTGCACAAAGCTTCAAGTGTGGTTGCTTTCTGAAGTGAATTGATAGTATGAGCAACTATTTGGTTTGGCAATTTGAGGGTTTGTTTTACCTGTATCCATGGCCATGTGTTTAATTGTCACAAACACAATGTCTTTCATCTGAGAAAGCCATCGGTTAGAAACCTTGTGTAGAGCTGCCGTAATAGTGAATCGGTAGTTGGGTTTAGTATGGTTAGACATACTTTTTAACTTAAAGGAAATCATTAATTACCCCATAACTTAATGTCTGAGCCAGGATAAAGAGAAAATGTGTTGAATTTAAAATCTCTTGATATGAGACTTCTCACAAGCTGATCTGTGACCCTGGACCACAAGACCAGTTCTAAGTAGCATGGGTATATCTGTAGCAATAGCCACAAATGCCACCAAAAAAAAATTAGAATGTTAAGATAATGTTTCATGAAGATTAAAATGTAAATTTCCTGCTGGTAATTGGCAATATGCATTGCGAAGAACTTAATGTGGACAACTTTAATGGTGATTTTTCTCAATTTTATTTTTATTTGTCCTATGTCCTATCCTAACAAATACATCAATGGAATGCTTATTTATTCTGCTTTCAGATGATGTCTAAATCTCTGTAAAAGTCTGATTTTGTAGTCCAGGCTCACAAATGTGTTTTCTGGTTCTCTTGAATGCCTTGCTTTTTTCACATTGAGTCACATGGTCTTACATGAAATGGTTTCATTATTTAAAACGCTGTAATATAACATTCTTTATAATGTGTGAGTGATCGTGTGGTTTTATCTGCTATATTGATGTTTACTTCTCAGATGCACTTTCTTCTTCAGTCTTTCTGTGGCGCTGTTTCTACATCTAACCTGAACGTAGATAAAAGATTTTACCTTGAAGGTATAAACAAAGCTTGTATGTGTTAGAAAATCGCCAAGTTCCTTTATAAACATTTTGAAAATGGAGTAAATTTATATTGACCAAAGTTGCATGTCAGTGTCCTACAGCTGGCTTCCGTCAATACTGTCCGACAGAAGGACGGGTTTAATCCTAAAATGGCGGCGCTATGTGGAAATGAACGTTTGTCCAACAGGGGGCGGTAAAACTTCATTTTCCCCTCTAAACTGATGGAAACGACCCGTTTGATTGAATGAAAAGAATAAGAACTCGCATTTATGACAATGATTGTCTTAATTTGTGCTGCTTTTTATTACGTTTAATTTGTGGCTATACGTTTTTCAGCAAAATATCTATCCAAATTAAACTACCTAACTGTAACCATTTAAAGGCATATTTTACTCAAAAAAAAAAAAATCTGCTTTATTTTCTCACCTTTGTGTAGCCTATTTGTAAAACTGCATGACGTTCTTTCTTCTGTGAAAGATTGTGACATATCTAAGATTTTCCACACTTTTTGCTTTTCACAGAAGATGGAAAGACATTTTTGGAATGAGACAAGGGTGAGAAAATAAAAATATAATTTTCATTTGGATGAAAATCCTCCTTTAAAACAATTGACCCAATATATTAACATGCTTAGAGCTGATATGTGGTTAATCTTAATCTTATAGAAACTGGTAAAGAAAGAGACAAAATGTGTTTTTAGTATATAACCAAAAAAAATTTTTTGTTTATTTTGGCCTTAAGGAGTTACAAAGAATATTGCAGTGGACTACTAAACACTCATAAAATAATTAAATGTGTCCCACTCAGTGAAAATGTTGTGACCACCCATGTTTTTATTTTATTTCAGTGTGCACAACATTAAACCTTTTCACTTCATTTTATGAGGTAAAATTATCTAAGGCATTTCACACTGAGTATATGACAATTTTACTATCCAACGGTTTTAAGCTTTGGTAATTTGTCAAGGGCTGTTGTGTCAGTGAGGTCACAGCCATCAATCAATTAAACCTTTTAATTGAAGACAGTGCGGTAGAGCTCTGTTTCCTTAAGTGCTAAGACCGTGTTTACAATAAGCCTTATATGCCCTGGACCACAAAACCAGTCATAACAGTAAATTTTTTGAAATTGAGATTTATAAATCTGAAAGCTGAATAAATAATTCCAATGATTTGTGGTTTGTTAGGATAGGACAATCCAAGATCTATTTGAAAATCTGTAATCTGAGGGAGCAAAAAATCTAAGTACTGAGAAAATCACCTTTAAGATTGTCCAAATGAAGTTCTTATCAATGCATATTACTAAGCAAAAACAATATATATATATATATATATATATATATATATATAATATGGTAGAAAATGTACAAAATATCTTCATTTAACACGATCTTTACTTAATATCCTAATGATTTTTGGCATAAAAGAAAAAATATATAATTTTGACCCATACAATGTATTTTTGGCTATTGCTACAAATTTACCCATGCTAATTAAGGCTGGTTTTGTGGTCCAGGGTCACATGTGTCCGAATCAGCTCTTGCCTGATCTGTGTATGGCAATAGTGTGTATGTATATGTGCATAAGAGATATTACCCTATCAATTCGGGTACTTTTGTATTATTTGTGCATGTGTGTGTGTGTGTGTGTGAGTGTGCATTGTTGATAATGGGGGTGTTTTACGTATGAGGGGAAATAAGATGCAGCACATGGCTCAACCTCCCGTCTGTCTATATCATGCCGCCTGAGGGGCCCTTCTCTGACCTCAGCCTCTCTCTCCCCAGGGACCCCAAAACCTCTCGGGATCCCCAGACGACACAAAGGTGGGGAGGGGGACGGCACGTGTCTCTGAGACCGTTGATGCGGAGTGTGTTTAAGACAGATGCAGTCTAGTCTGTCCATGTGTCTGCTGTCATTCTTCTCTGAAAATAGAGCAAACCAAATAGTGCACATGGCTGCCAACGTTTACATTATTATTTACTTTTTTGCTGTTAAAAACTGTAGGACGCCTTAGGTTTCAAAGAAAATCAGAACCTCAAAAAAAAAAACTGCTTGGGAAAATTCTTATTAAACTATTTCACTTCAGCGTGAAAAAGACTAATATATAGGTTTATCTTGCCTACTTCTAGATCAATGCAGGCCACAGGAAAGTCTGCAGCGATTTTCAGGCTTTTAGATCATATCCGTGTGGCCGCTGATAACAGGCTGCACCTGAATAACAAAGAGATGCAGGCCTGAACTCAATCAGTCTCGGGTTTAAGTGCAATAGATGTTGTGAATTTCCGATTTAGGTGGTTCTTGTACCCCAGACAGTATTATCGCTTTTTATCCTGCTGCCGTTGCCGTCCGGATTGTGTGCGGGGTGAGGGGCGCGGAGCGCGCTCCGTTTATCAGTGTGTTGACAGTCGAGCAGCGGCGTGCGTTCAGCGCATTATCAAGAGCGCGCCCGTGTATTTTTGCCATTAGTAACGCCTGGCCATGTCTGCAAAAGATGCAATTTACATAATAAAATCATTTCTGTACTACACCCAGGGACCGATTTATTTCAAACGAATATGTATATATGGAGGTCGAACGAAAATATGAAAGGAGCCATTTAAATATCCTTTCAATTGCATACAATCTATTTCAAACAAGTTAAAAATAAAACAGATAAATAGCACGAATTTAAATAAAACATAAAGAAAAAACAATCTTATTTAGGCTAATTTATTATATACTTAAGCTATGCAAAATCTTGCCCATTTAATGATGTCTAATTTTCTAAATTTAAATGATCCATTTGTTTATAAGCATCGGCTGTTTTTTTATGTATAGCTATTTAATTATATGTATAGCTATATTCTAATTTTAAAAATGTGCAAATTCATTTTATGCAAAATATTCATTAAGTGTAATTTGCTCTTAATTTTTCTAAATTATATGTTTTCCATTTTCTAAATCTTACGCATATTTGTCATATCTTTGTTTCTCTCTGTAGATGATTTTGAAAGACTGTGGGCCTACATTAAAAACAAATATCATAAAAAAAAACACCTAAAAATCTTTATTTAAAGAATAAAAATGCATTCTAATTATTTGTTAATATATTTTTCCAGAGACCGAATAGCAGGCTACTGAAATTTTAGGCTATTTGTCGAAACTTTTTCATTCAAATGCTTCTTGTTTATAATTAGGCTCCATTATTCTTTGATACAAAATACAATTATTTTACGTCTAATTTATTTGACTTATTCATGGTCGTTATGGGTTTGTGGAATGCGAGAGTGTGACACGTAGCCTCAACATTGTTAAAGTCCAAGGTAACGTTCCTCTCAATCATACTTAATGACTGCAATTTGATAATATTTTTTAAACATGTAAAAAATGCAATGCTGTTGTTCAAATCTGTCTTTCGTAGTGATCGCCTTATCGTTCTGTATTTGAAGTCGTCATAAGGACAAATGTGGAACAGTGTGGGAAAATAATAAATACGCCTTAAATGTTTGTAAGTCTTACGACCGAAAAATGCTCTTGTGTAAATGTATATAAGCTTAAAATGTAACACCAGCAACGTCATATGCAGTCGGAATGTCTGTCAGAGTGATTAATATTTGCTTTTATTGTCTTCACAGTTGTGTTCGTCGACGGAAATCTAGCCTGAGGGGCAGAGCCTCATCCCAGACCCTGTTTGCCTTTCTTTTGTGAGTAAAATTCATCATTAGTCATAAATAAATACGTAAACTTTGACCCCTCTAAACATCTGCGCCACGTGCCTAGAGCAGATAGGTGATTTATTACTGCCAGTTTGAAGGGACATGATTTGAGGTTGGGCCTTATGTGTTGGTGTTTGTGCTGTTCTCCTGTTTAAAATCTGCAGTAACAGTAGCAATAGCAACAAACCGTAATAATACCCTACTAAAGATTTTCTTAACTAAAGGGGTTTGATGCAACGGGCCACTGATCTTACTCTAAATTCACTGCGTCACAGATTTTGGGCAGAAATGCCATAATTGTAAAATATTGTAGTACTCATGTGTAATATTTAAAGCCCCTAATCTCATACTCACTACACCCCGTTTGCATATTACACTCCATTGCTTGTAATGATGGCTTGTGTTGTGAAATGTAGGTCATAACGCAACCTTTGCAGTTTTCGCCTCCGAGCCTTTTGCCACTAAATATAATCTCATGGTTTGGGAGAGATACAGCCATGCCTTTCGCAAGTCATTATATGCATATTAGGCCCGTGTTCATGTGTTTTTGTTTAAAGTAATGAATATTCGATGGTCTACTTAAGTGTATAAAGGGATTAGCTGGTTGCATGATATCGACTTGAATCAGATAGGGGTTGGCAGTGTGATGGTGCAGTGTGTGTCATTTTATTGTGCACGTATGATGATGAAACCACAGTTGTAGTGACCGCACTTTGTCCTGCCGATCGGTCATTCAGTCGCTCAGGTGAGTGCTGCTGTTGGCTTCTCTCTTGGCATTCACCGCGTGCCTTAATTGTATTGAAATTAAATCAAGGTCCACTGTGAACACAAAGAGCAAAAACCCAAGTTTCCGAACGTCTTTCCCCACAAACTCTCTCCGCTCCTCTTCGTCCCTGCATTCTGGTCTGTTCTCACGGCTAACGGTTCACTCGTGCACTTCAGCTTCCCTCGCTGTCTGTATTTGGTCCCTATGCAGTCTGCACATCCTGTTCTCGTCCTTCAGTACAATACCACGTTTCCGTACTCATCTAAAATCCCTTTCTTCTCACCTGATGTGGGCTTCGCTGGTGTTAGTGCAGTCCAAACAAGAAGTCCTAATCTTGCACAATCTCACACACACACACACACACACACACACACACACTCACGGACACTTACAAACGCACTATCGCACATCTTCCCGAGGACTCTCCCTGTGCGTGCAGGATTTAAATCGCATAATTCCCCTCTTCGATCGGCCTAGATGTGTGGCAAGAACAAAACATACATGACAATGCAACACAGTGTTTCTCATGGTCATATTTTTCACACATGTACACAAAAAAACATCCCATTCAGAAACAGTCAGACCTCCAAAATTCTAGCTGTGCCAAATGCGTTTCTTGAGAATTTACAAGAGAGAAGAGACAGAGAGATAAAGAGGATCTACCTTTTGTTGTACCCCTTTCGCAAGAAGCCCTGTCACCTGCCTTCTGTTTCATTCCAGCAGACCTTTTCCCTCTCTCGGCCAAACAAAGAGGACCAGCAAAGCCGTGCGTGAGGGATGTGCGAGGATGCAAAGCTATGCACTGCTCTCCCCCTCGTCCATTCAGCACGTCCACCGCCATGATGAGACGGCTGCCAGCATCACAATGTAAAGCTAGCACTTCCCTATGACAGTCTGTTCTCTCCCTCTCTCCCCCCACCTCTCTCTCTGTCTTTTATTTCTCTCACTCTCTCTCAGCATACGCGCACCTATACGGCAAGTAAAAACAAGTACGGTTAAAATCACATCACATAAATGAGTTGAAGCTGACCATGACAGTTGAAATAAATGCATACGTTACAGAGAACAGGTACATGTATTTAGAAAAAATAATAATAATATTCCAAAACACATCAGTTACAGCCACAAGCATCAGATCACATACAACAGTTACCCAGAAGCACGGTCTATTTCTTCAAAACTACTGACATTATGCTTTAGCTTCGTTCTTTTTCCTCGCATTCTCGCTCTAGCGGAGAAAACAGAAGCGTATATCCCGGTTTTTCCCCGTTCTCTTAGTTCCGTCAGTTCTCGCTATTCTCCATCCAAGGGTGAACAGGGGGTCCTGCCGAAGCTCTCTGCCCCAGCTGAGGCTCCTTTTCCTGGGGGCTGGAGAGCGGGATTGCAAGGGGAGATGTTCTGGGGGTGGGGTGGAGGGGGTTTGGGGGAGAGGTAGGCAGGTAGGAAGGTTTTCACGCATGCAGGAAGGGAAAATCAGGTGCTGGGATGCCGCAGCCGCTTAAAAACCAAAACAAAAACAACAACAACAACAACAAAAAGAGGAGTAGTATTCTCCCCCGTGAGAAAATCAGCCTGAGAAAATCCAGCAGTGCGCGCCACTAAAAAAATGTTTTTAAAAAAGAAAACGAAAAGCTGAGAATGCGCATATACATATATAAACACATCATATATGTATACATATCCAGAGGAAGAGGGAAGGAGCAGGTATGCAAGGGATGAGCGGTTCACACACACGGACACACACACACTGCGCTGCGCACACGCTCGGGCTACAATTTATGCTCTCCGTTTGACACCACCCCCACCTCCCTGGGCACATACATACGCGCTCACACACACACACACACGTGCGTGTAACGTCCCAGCTGATCGTGGTAGAGAGATTAGATTGTGGGGACAGCTGGCAGGGATTACACACGCAGGGGGTTGACTGAGCAGGGGAGGGGAGACCCTCTCTGACCAAGATGTATATACACACACACTCACAATAAAATGCAGGAAGAAAGTATGCAGCATCACGTTTACCTAGAAATACACAGATATCATATAAATAGCTGCTATATTTGGAAATAAGGTAAACACACACTATACGGAATACAGAAGGCACCTAGTGCACATCTAGACGTTGAGGGTTAATGTATGTTAATACATACTGACTGCTAGGGGGTGGCGGGGTGACACAGTTGACCTTTGACCCTGGACCACTCCATCTTTTCAGGGTGATCAGCTGATTGCAAAAGGGGGGCCGTGGGGAGGCAACCCAATATGCTCCCCTGACACGCACGCACACGCTGAGACGATACATCATGCATGATATAACACGAGCCGCTACTTCGCTAATGCGCAATATCACTGCGAATCAGCGGGATGGGGGAGCTTCAAATGCAAAAGAAATTTTCATTTTAAATCGCTTTTTCTTCGTTTGTCTGCATCGTATTTGATGGTGTTACATCTGGAAGCGTTTCAAAGCGTGAAACCCCAGTGAACTAGCTGTACAGAAGAGATCAATACTGTTTAGTCTTGGATTTTGAACAGCGTTTGAACTATATCTGACATTTAAATCAATTCTATGCTTCAGCATTTTCTGCTGCGGAAGCCTGCAAGAACATTCTGTTCTTTGAGAAAATATATTTTTCAAATTTTATGCAAAACATAAAATTTGGGCTGTGTGATTAAAAAAAAAAAAAAATATGAATAGAAATAGTATGAGTTAAAGTCATTAAAGTATTAGAATTATATTAAATGTATTCATATACAGTCAAACCAAAAATTATTCAGACACCAGATGATATTATGATAATTGTTCATTTTTTTATGCGGGTACAGACGCTATAATTCATTTATATAAGTTAGGATAGCAAAATAAGTAAACTATGACATATAATACCTTAAAATCCTTCATACAATGCTACCAGTAAAATTGATACAAATTTGGGACCAAAAATTATTCAGACATTTTTAGACTGAACATGTTTAGCTTAAGTGTTTCTTTATTTATTGCTAATGCGACCTTTTACACCACAGACTGAACAAAATTAAGCATTGCTTGGTAATTGCTCAACAAAGTATTGATAGCTGTGTAAATATTGTCATACTATAGCAGTTGACAACTTCTGACTGTTTAACTCTGAGTTCTTGTCATATTTTACAACCATTTTCTAAACTATAGTGAATAAATATATAAATATAATATATATATATAGTGAATATAGTGCATAAATTTTGATTTGACTGTAAATATATACAGTTCGTATAATACTAATAATGTCATTTTTTAATGGAGCTACAACATAAAAGAGAACATTGTGGGAGCGTAGATATCTACAACTGTCTTTAAAACTGCATGTTTGTCTGTAGCACGTTTAAAATGTCTCCTTGCTCTATTTATGTCTTTGTCAATGCGTATATATTTTTGCATGAGATCATTATTGTATATTTTTGCATTTTATGTGTGTATGGCCCAGGCAAATCAAACAGAAATGAAGTGTATGTAAATGGGAGAGATTAGGGCCAGTGTGTGTGTGTCTGTGTGTGTGTGTGTGTGTGTGTGTGTGTGTGTGTGTCAGCACTAGCATAGCCTCCATTCCTCCTAGCAATAGCGTCCTCTGAGTGCACTTTAATCTGTAATCTGACAGATTAGCAAATAGGAGCGTTTGAGCTGGATTATCGCCTCATTACAAATGACGAGCATCCCAGGACCTGCTCCTTCTGTGTGTGTGTGTGTGTGTGTGTGTGTGTGTGTGTGTGTGTGTGTGTGTGTGTGTGTGTGTGTGTGTGTTGGCATATTCTGTATTCTTTGTGTTTTGTGTCTGTGTGGTTGGGTGCTTTTGTGTGGTAAGAGCTTAATTTAAATACACTTCCATAATAGTGTGGGTGTTTCTTTAAAAGCAACTCCACATTCATTGCGTTTTGTTTCAATTGTTAAACAAACGCTACAGTTTTTCCGAACAGAGTTTGTCACATTTTAACAAAATACTTTTGTAATATTATTTTTGTCCTGCATGTAAAAAGGACAGATCTTTAGACTTCACCCAATGATTCATTTGATTTTATTTATTTTAATCCCAGAATTCATATCTTGTATGTCAGCATCAGATTAAAATTTCCATCAAAAAATAAATAAACAAAAACAAAGCAACCAGATGTTCTGTTGAAGCGGTCGGTCTTTGCGCTGCATCATTTTAAAGAGGTCACATAACAGATGGGTCGCTAAAACATCCTCACTGACGAGCCGAAATGGGACATTTACAAGATTACAAAGACTAAAGCTAAATGAGTTTAAAATCTAAACCTGCAGTATTTAAGGGTGAAAGATCATTATTTTAAACTAATGCAAGCTACAAGGAAAAAGCAGAGTGGTGCACAGTTGCACGTTGTGTGGTGTTTCTACGTTTTCTGTGCTTTCATGTGCTCCTGCTTTTAAAGGTATATGGTTATAATGCTGAGTTGGCCATTATATGTGTGTCTCAGGAGTGTGTGTGTATGTGCCTATGGGCTATGCACAGATGTGTATGTGAGTGAGCACTGATGCGTGTGGGTCTGTGCAGAATGCTTGGTAGGTCGTTTGGTAAATCCGGCAGCATGTGCTATTGTGCTCGCCGCTACACTAACATGCATGCACACTTATATAAAAGCATGAAATGCACAGACAAATGCAATAAAAATTGCAATTTGTTGTTAAATCAACACATAGACAGAACATTAAAGAAATAGCTCACATGAAAATGAACATCTTGCTGCTATTTCTTCACCCTCATGTTGTTGTTAACCTGTATGACATTTGTTCTTCTGTGGAACACAAAAGAAGATATTTTAAAAATGGATTTTTTTCTATCCACAAAAACGTACACTTTGTTGTTAAATCGGCACATAGACAACACTTTAAAGACATAGAAGACTTATATGTAAAATAAAAATCCTGACATCATTTATTCACCCTCATGTTGTTCCGGATTTGTATGATGTTCGTTTTTCTGTGAACCACAAAAGAAGATATTTTAATGAATATTGACTTTTTTCTAAATATCACTAATATTTGTTGGTAAATGAACACTTTTAAAGGTATAGTTCAACTAAAAATTCATCTTCACGTTGTTCCAAACCTGTATGACTTTAATTCTTCTGTGGAACACAAAAGAAGATATTTTAAAGAATGTTGCAACTGCTTTTCAAAAGGTATTTTTTTAAATATCTGCAGAAAATTTGTTGAAAATCAAAATAGACATCACGTAAAAATGTAAATCCTGCCATCATTAATTCACCTTCATATTCTAAACCTGTATGACGTTCGTTCTTCTGTGAACCACAAAATAAGATATTTTGAAGAATGTTGCAACTGTATATTAAAAGGCATTATTCAAAATATCTGCAAAAAATTACAATTTGTTATAAAATCAACACATAGACAACACTTAAAAATTAAAATCCTGACATTATTTATTCACCCTCATGTTGTTCCATATTTTTATGATGTTCATTTTTCTGTGAAGCACAAAACAAGATATTTTAAAGAATATTGAAACTTTTTAAAGGCTTTTTTCAAAATATCAGTAACAAAAACTACGGTTTGTTGGTAAATCAACACTTTTAAAGGGATAGTTCAACTAAAAATAAAAAATCCATTCAATCATCTTCATGTTGTTCCAAACCTGTATGACTTTCATTCTTTTGTGGAAAACAAAAGAAGATATTTAAAAAAATGTTGCAACTGCTTTTCAAAAGGCATTTTTCTAATGGTAAATTTGTTGTTAAATCAACACATAGACTACACCTTAAAGGGGTAGATCACGGAAAAATGTAAATCCTGCCGTCATTTATTCACCTTCATGTTCCAAACCTGCATGACGTTCGTTCTTCTGCAAACCACAAAATAAGATATTTTGAAGAATGTTGCAACTGTATATTAAAAGGCATAATTCAAAATATCTGCAAAAAATTACAATTTGTTGTTAAATCAGCACATAGACAACACTTTAAGGGGATAGATCGCCTAATATAAAAATCCTGACATCATTTATTAACCCTCATGTTGTTCCAAACCTGTATGACGTTCGTTCTTCCGCGAACCACAAAATAAGATATTTTGAAGAAATATCTTTTGAAGAAACTGTTTTTTCACAGGTGTTTCAAAGGTGTTTTTCTTAAACTATCTGCAACAAAAATACAATTTGTTGTTTACACTTTAAAGGGATAGTTCACCTAAAAACTTAAAATCCTGTCACCATTTATTCACCCTCATGTTGTTCCAAACCATTATGACTTTTGTTATTCTGTGGAGCACAAAAGAAAATATTTTAAAGAAAGAAACTGTTTTTCAAATGGCATTTTTAAAAATATCTGCAAAAAAGTACAATTTGTTGTTAAATCAACACATAGACAACACTTTAAAGGCATAAATCACCTAAAAATAAAAATCCTGACATCATTTATTAACGCTAAAGTTGTTTCAGACCTGTATGACATTGTTCTTCTGTAAACCACATAAGAAGATATTTTGAATAATGTTTTGAAGAAAGAACTGTTTTTTCGAAAGGCATTTTTCAACAAAAATACAATTTGTTGTTGACACTTTAAATGGATAGTTCACCTAAAACTTTAAATTCCTTTACCATTTATTCACCCTCATGATGTTCCAAACCAGTAAGACTTTTTTTTTCTGTGGAGCACAAAGATATATTTTAAAGAATGTTGCAACTGTTTTCAAAAGGCATTTTTCAAACTCTCTGCAAAAAAGTACAATGTGTTGTTGAATCAACACACACAGCACTTTAAAGGCATAAATCACCAAAAAATGAAAATCCTGGTGTAATTTTTTCACCCTCATGTTGTTCCAAAACCAGTATTACTTTTATTCTTCTGCGAACCACAAAAGAAGATATTTTTAAGAATGTTGCAACTGTTTTTTAAATGGCATTTTTTCAAAATATCTGCACAAAATGTGCAATTTGTTGTTAAATCAACACATAGACAACACTTTAAAGAGGTAGATCACCTACAAATAAATATCCTGGTGTCATTTATTCACCCTCATGTTGTTCCAAACCTGTATGACGTTCGTTCTTCTGCAAACCACAAAAGAAGAGATTTTAAAGAATGTTGCAACTGTTTTTTTAAAAGGCATTTTTCAAAATATCTGCAACAAAAATACAATTTGTTGTTAACACTTTAAAGGAATAGTTCACCTAAAACTTTAAATTCTTTTACCATTTATTCACCCTCATGATGTTCCAAACCAGTAAGACTTTTGTTTTTCTCTGGAGTACAAAGATATATTTTTAAGAATGTTGCAACTGTTTTTTAAATGGCATTTTTTCAAAATATCTGCACAAAATGTACAATGTGTTGTTGAAACAACACACACAGCACTTTAAAGGCATAAATCACCAAAAAAATGAAAATCCTGGTGTAATTTTTTCACCCTCATGTTGTTCCAAAACCAGTATTACTTTTATTCTTCTGCGAACCACAAAAGAAGATATTTTTAAGAATGTTGCAACTGTTTTTTAAATGGCATTTTTTCAAAATATCTGCACAAAATGTGCAATTTGTTGTTAAATCAACACATAGACAACACTTTAAAGGGGTAGAACAAATATCCTGGTGTCATTTATTCACCCTCATGTTGTTCCAAACCTGTATGACATTCGTTCTTCCGCGAACCACAAAATAAGATATTTTGAAGAATGTTGCAACTGTATATTAAATGGCATTATTCAAAGTATCTGCAAAAAAATTACAATTTGCTGTTAAATCAACACATAAACAACACTTTAAAGGGATAGATCAGCTAAAATAAAAATCCTGACATCATTTATTCACCCTCATGTTGTTTCAAACCTGTATGACGTTCGTTATTCCACGAACCACAAAAGAATATATTTAGAATAATGTTGCAACTGTTTGAAAGGTGTTTTTATTAAAATATATGCAACAAAAATACAATTTGTTGTTTACACTTTAAAGGGATAGTTCACCTAAAAACTTAAAATCCTGTCACCATTTATTCACTTTCATGTTGTTCCAAACCATTATGACTTTTGTTATTCTGTGGAGCACAAAAGAAAATATTTTAAAGAAAAAAAAAAGTTTTTCAAATGGCATTTTTCAAAATATCTGCAAAAAAGTACAATGTGTTGTTAAATCAACACATAGACAACACTTTAAAGGCATAAATCCCCTAAAAATAAAAAGTTGTTTCAGACCTGTATGACATTGTTCTTCTGAAGATATTTTGAAGAAAGAACTGTTTTTTCAAAAGGCATTTTTCAACAAAAATACAATTTTTTGTTAACACTTTAAAGGGATAGTTTCACCTAAAACTTTAAATTCTTTTACCATTTATTCACCCTCATGATGTTCCAAACCAGTAAGACTTTTGTTTTTCTGTGGAGCACAAAGATATATTTTAAAGAATGTTGCAACTGTTTTCAAAAGGCATTTTTCAAAATGTCTACAAAAAAAGTACAATGTGTTGTTAAATCAACACACACAGCACTTTAAAGGCATAGATCACCAAAAAAAAATGAAAATCCTGGTGTAATTTTTTCACTCTCATGTTGTTACAAAACCAGTATTACTTTTATTCTTCTGCGAACCACAAAAGAAGATATTTTAAAGAATGTTGCAACTGTTTCTTAAATGTTTTTTAATTTTTCAAAATATCTGCAAAAAATGTGCAATTTGTTGTTAAATCAACACATAGACAACACTTTAAAGGGGTAGATCAACTACAAATAAATATCCTGGTGTTTTTAATTCACCATCATGTTGTTCCAAACCTGTATGACCACAAAAGTAGAGCTTTTGAAGAATGTTGCAACTCTTTTTTTAAAAGGCATTTTTCAAAATATTTGCAACAAAAATACAATTTGTTGTTTACACTTTAAAGGGATAGTTCACCTAAAAAAATCATGTCACCATTCATGTTGTTCCCAACCATTATGAACACAAAAGAAAATATTTTAAAGAAAGAAATTGTTTTTCAAATGGCATTTTTCAAAATATCTGCAAAAAAGTACAATTTGTTGTTAAATCAACATATAGATCACCTAAAAATAAAATTCCTGACATTTATTAACACTCAAGTTGTTTCAGACCTGTATGACATTTTAACCACAAAAGAAGATATTTTGAGGAATGTTGCAACTGATGTTTCAAAAGACATTTCAAGTCATTCAATTCATTCAACAAAAATACAATGTTGTTAACACTTTAAAGAGATAGTTCACCTAAAAACTTAAAATCCTGTTACCATTTATACACCCTCATGATGTTCTAAACCAGTAAGACTTTTGTTTTTCTGTGGAGTACAAAGAAAATATTTTAAAGAATGTTGCAACTGTTTTTCAAAAGGCATTTTTCAGAATCTTTGCAAAAAAAAGTACAATTTGTTGTTAATTCAACACATAGACAACACTCTAAAAATAAATATCCTGGTGTCATTTATTCACCCTCATGTTGTTCCAAACCTGTATGATGTTTGTTCTTCTGCGAACCACAAAAGAAGAGATTTTGAAGAACATTGCAACTGTTTTTTAAGGCATTTTTCAGAATATCTGCAACAAAAATACAATTTGTTGTTTACACTTTAAAGGGATAGTTCACCTAAAAAAAATCCTGTCACCATTTATTCACTCTCATGTTGTTCCAAACCATTATGACTTTTGCTCTTCTGTGGAGCACAAAAGAAAATATTTTAAAGAAAGAAACTCTTTTTCAAATGGCATTTTTCTAAATATTTTCAAAAAAGTACAATTTTTAAATCAACACATAGACAACACTTTCCAAACACTCTCATGTTGTTCCAAGCCATTATGACTTTTCTTCTTCCGTGGAGTACAAAGAAAATATTTTAAATAACGTTGGAACTGTTTTTCAAAAAGCATATCTGCAACAAAAAATACTAATTGTTGTTAAATCAACACATAGATAACAATTTAAAGGGATAGTTCACCTGAAAATCAAAATCTTGCCACCATTTCTTCACCCTTGTGTTGTTCCAAACCCGTATGATTTTCATTATTCTGTGAAACACAAAAGATCAATTTTTAAATGCATTTTTCAAAATATCTGCAAAAAAGTGCAATTTGTTAAATCAACACATAACACTTATAGATCACCTAAAAATAAAAATCCCGAAATCATTTATGTACCCTCATGTTGTTCCAGACCTGTATGATGTTCATTCTTCTGCAAACCACAAAAGAAGATATTTTGAGGAGTGTTGAAACTGCTTTTCGAAAGGTATTTTTTAACAAAAAAAATTAAGGGAATAGTTCACCAAAAACTTAAAATCCTGTCACTATTTCTTCCCTAATATTGTTCAAAATTAATATGACTTTTGTTCTTCTGTGGAGCACGTTAAAGACCATTAAGTTTCAAAGGCATTTTTCAAAATATCTGCAAAAAAGTGCAATTTGTTAAATCAACACACAACACTTATAGATCACCTAAAAATAAAAATCCCGAAATCATTTATGTACCCTCATGTTGTTCCAGACCTGTATGATGTTCATTCTTCTGCAAACCACAAAAGAAGATATTTTGAGGAGTGTTGCAACTGCTTTTCGAAAGGTATTTTTTAACTCAAAATTAATATGACTTTTGTTCTTCTGTGGAGCACAGAAGATAATATTTTAAAGACCATTGCAAGTTTCAAAGGCATTTTTCAAAATATCTGCAACAAACAATACAGTTTTTGTCAAATCAACACAACTTAAAGGCATAGTTCACCTAAAAATTTAAATCCGGTTGCCATTCATTCACCTTTATGTTGTTTTAAAAGGCATTTTACTTTGTATTCCTCAGAAGAAAAAAAGTCATACCGTTTTGGAATGACCTGATGGTCACAGGGTTTTTATTTTTGGTTGAACTGTGCCTTTAACACAATAGCTACTATATCACAGTCAGATGACGCTCAATTATTTCCTATCTGTAAAATATTATCCCACTGGGTGCAAAAGGAAAAACGCTGCAGCTTTAATTTGTCACATACTACTTATATTTAGCAGTAAAGCTCATATTGGACTACAATACAGGATGCGATGCTAGTTATGGCAGTGCGCAGTGCGGTCTCCAGTGTACAGCTGAAAGCATGAGCTCTCGGTCATGAGCGCTTTATTGTGGATGGATCGATGCCCTGCTCTCCCCCTGGGTCACTGGTGTCCTCCAGTGCCCTTAATATTAGTGGCAATTTCATTAGCTCTGACCACATCGCTCTGATAGAGAGGGCAGTGGGGTTTTGGGTTTGCTGATTAAGTAGATCTGCGGGGTTTATTTTTATTATTGAAATGACATCTAATGGTGTCCCATTTTACATTTCCTTCATACCTCAGATGATTATTCGTTCTCTTTGTAGTCGAAGATCTGGAATACTGCATTTAGAATAGGATCTGGCATCTTCGGATGCTTCTTGAAATAATGATGCTCCTAGATCCTACAACATGACTAATTCCAAAAAAAAAAAAAAGGATGGGAACTTCTTCTATCTCTGTTTCTCTCTCCCTCCCTTTTTTCTCAGTACGCCCCAATAGTCAGCCCAGCAACAGCACACAGAAGCTCCCAAAAGCAACCCCCCTCTCGCCGCCTCTGCATCCAGTGACCCAGTTTCCACCCCCTCTCTAAAACAAATCACTCCATGACCCACTTCTTCGTTTCGCACCACTTTAGCGTGCGCGTGTGCTTCGCAAAATTATGCATCTGTCTTCGCTCTGAGGTTCAGAGGCATTTCATCTGTGCGTTTGGTTACGGAAAAATACTGCTGGCAGTATAAAATCCCCCACATTAATAATAAACGCAAAGAGAACTGGAGATTTTTCTGCCTTCTGTGTGTAACATCAGAATGTCTGATTATGTTAAGACAGTCCTTCAAGGTCAGCGCTGCCTCATGACCATCTACAAACAGGATTTTTGCAATCACAATTATTTTAATCTTCCGCTGTTTTGTGGTTCGTCGTCGGATAAGTGCGTGATTTGTAATTAAAGTACGTCGTCAACGGCTGAATTCTTTTCTGATTAATGTATGTGATAATGCTCGTACTGCTGATAATAAGAACATGTCAGTAAGACTGTCAGAGTCGGCAACAGGAAGGCAAATCAATTTTGCGGCCTATTTAAGCAGAGAGACGAATGGTAATTTTTAATAATCAGCTACGCTCAGAAGGTAGGTCACACATACAAACAAACTCAGTTTATAAGGATTAATAGGTAAACATTTGTAATATTTAATCGCAATGTTATTTTGTAAAGACAGCAGCATGTTGTCAGACTCAGGTTTCATGTAAATGAGCAGTGGGCCATGGTCATCTTTACAAATTTTGACTCATTTGGAAAAACAGGATACACATAACAGCAATTAATTTTGCTTAGTTTTGCCCTGTGTCTCATTCCTTTTTTAGTCTGATTTCTTCTTCTATTTATCAATTTACTGTACATCAGTCATTTAGTAGAGATGCAAGACTACTCTATTTAATAATATATATACACTACCAGTCAAAAGTTTGGACACACCCTCTCATTTAATGTTTTTTAAAAAAGTCTCTTATGCTCATCAAGGCTGCATTTATTTGATCAAAAATACAGAAAAAATGTACAATTGCAAAATGTTATTACAATATGAAATAATGGTTTTTATTTTAATATACTTTACAATATAATTTATTCCTGTGATGCAAAGCTGAATTTCATCAGCTGTTACTTAAGTCTTAAGTGTCACATGATCCTTCAAAAATCATTCTAATATACTGATTTATTATTAGAGTTATCAATGTTGGAAACAGTTGTGCTGCCAAATATTTTTTTTGCAACCTGTGATTCTTTTTTCAGGATTCTTTGATGAATAGCAAGTTAAAAAGAACAGCATTTATTCAAAATATAAATCTTTTCTAACAATGTAAATCTATGTTATCACTTTTTATTCATTTAACACATCCTTGGTGAATAAAAGTATTAATTTCTTTAAAAAAAAAATGAAATAATAAAATTGTACTGACCCCAAACTTTTGAACAATAGTGTATATTGTTAGAAAACCTTTCTATTTTAATTAAGTGCTGTTCTTTTTGTAACCTTTTATTGTTTAAAAAACCCTGAAAAAAGTATCTCAAGGTCCAAAAACAATATCAACTGTTTCCAGCACTGATAATAAATCAGCATATTAGAATGATTTTTGAAGGATCATGTGACACTGAAGACTGGAGTAATGATTCTGGAAAGTCAACTTTAATTATAGTTATAAATTATAGTATATAGTTATAATGTATATTAATATAGAAAAACATTGATTTACATCGTAATAATATTTCACAATATTACATTTTTTTTTCTGTATTTTTGATCAAGTAAAACAGCCTTGATAAGCATAACAAACTTCTTTAAAAACCATTAAATGAGACAGGTGTGTCCATATTTTTGACTGGTAGTGTATGTGTGTATATATATATATATATATATATATATACATAGTTTTTAACAAATTATCAGGTGTCTCTTTAGACTGAAAATTGTCTGTACAATCCCATGGGATCGAGGGGTGGATTATTATATTATATTATATTATGTTATATTATATTATATTATATTATATTATATTATATTATATTATATTATATTATATTTGTATTTTATCAATAAACTGCATTTATAAAAATATATTTATTTAATATATAATAAATATTGTAATATTTATATTACATTTGATAAATACACACATTTTTTAATATATGATAACATTATAAAATGTATTACAAACAAGTTTCAACAAACATATTAAGGAGATACATTGACAACTGATAATAATAAGAAATATTTTTGAGCGCCAAATCTGGACATTAGAATGATTTCTAAAGGATCAAGTAACTCTGAAGACTGGAGTAATGGCTGCTAAAAAATTGTTAGCTTTGTCATCCCAGGAACAAATTCCATTTGAAAATATATTAAAATAGTTGCTTCAGAAGAAAAAACATGCATTAGGTGTTCAAACTTTTGAACAGAATGATGATGTGTACATTTTTTTTTTTTTTTTTGCCTAAATATCATTTTTTCATTTAGTACTGCCCTTCAGAAGCTACAGAAGATACATGTTTCCCAGAAGACAAAATAAGTTTTTACCAATTTACCAAGATCTTCAAATTAAGATTAATACATTATGTTTCCTTCTGGAGAATCAGTGAGCATTTGAACCTTCTGTAATAGTTGCATATGTGTCCCTCAGTTGTCCTCAGTGTGAAAAGATGAATCTCAAAAGCATAGTCATTGTTGGAAAGGGTTCAAAGACACAAAAATGCTGAAAAACCAAAGAATTTGCGGGAGCTGAAGGTTTTTTTCTGAAGAACAGCGGGCAGGACAAAGAAGGGACTCATGAACAACTATCACTAAACAACAACAAAAAAACACAGCTGTGGATCATTCAGGTAACAACACAGTATTAAGAATCAAGTGTATGTAAACTTTTGAACAGGGTCATTTTTATAAATTCAGCTGTTATTTTCTCTTGTGGACTAAATGTAAACATCTTTTATGTGAAATATCTTTTTCAGGTCAGTACTAAACAAAGAATAACCCTCTTACTGTGGTAAAACAATTTGGGAGATTCTGCATTATATATATATATAGTGCTTGATGTAACACAGTAAGTCATACAAAAACATGCTATTGTGCATTCGGCTGTATTATTGTATAAATATTGTTCATGCATTTCATGCCATCCCCAGTACGTCCCATTTTTTCATTGTAACTCTTGCTCACAGTGAAAGCCCTATAGGAGACATTAAAAGCCTACAGCTACAGATTTCTGCACAAGAGCAGAGAGGAAAAGGATGACTATGAGGGGGCGGGAGGGAGGGAGGCCAGTGGCACGTGTCCAGATTAAACGTAATCCCAGCACAGGATGCCAAACAAGGCTTCAGGTGAGAGAGGAGCTCCAACGGGACGAGAAATAGGAGGGGGTGGGAGGAAAGACAGGTGGCCAGGAAGACAAGAGAAGAGGGAGAGTGAGGAGGTGTGCGTGGATTTGCCCTACAATATAATGATGCCCACCGGAATGGGAATAAAAGACGGATTCAAATGTATAATTGTTATTGCATATGACTGAGGGAACATATGATTATGTATATATATGACCCTGAACCACAAAACCAGTCTTAAATTGCTGGGGTATATTTGTAGCAATAGCTAAAAATACATTGTATGGGTCAAAATTATTGATTTTTCTTTTATGCCAAAAATCATTTGGATATTAAGTGAAGATCATGTTCCATGAAGATATTTTGTAAATTTTCTACCGTAAATATATCAAAACTTAATTTTTGATTAGTAATATGCATCGCCAATAACTTAATTTGGACAGGTTTAAAGGCGATTTTCTTGTCGGCGCCGAGAGCCTTGTGGGCAGTGCGCCGACATATAGCGCCGTTGCGCAACGGGCGTCCCGAGTTCGATTCCCGGCTCGAGGACCTTTCCCGACCCTACCCCCTTCTCTCTCTCCACTTCGCTTCCTGTCCTGCCTGATCTGTCCTATAATAATTAAAAAAAAAAAAAAAAAAAGGCGATTTTCTTAATATTTTGTTTTTTTTGCACCTTTCCATATTTTCAAATAGTTGTATATCAGCCAAATATTGTCCTATCATAACAAACCATAAATCAATGGAAAGATTATTTATTTAAGCTTTATGTATAAATCTCAGTTTTGAAAAATTGACATTTATGACTGGTTTTGTGGTCCAGGGTCACATATGTAATACGTATATACATTCTTGGTCATTTTAAAGTGTCCAATATGAGAAAAAAAGCATGTTTGAAAACTTCTCGGTAACACTTTACAATAGTTATTGTATTAACTAGCATGAATGAACAATAGATGTATTACAGTATTTATTAATCAATTTATTAACAATTTATTAATTGTTAATGTTAGTTAATGAAAATACAGTTGTTCATGTTAGTTCACAGTGCATTAACTAATGTTAACAAACACAACTTTTCATTTTTAAAATGCGTTAGTAAATGTAAAAATTAACATTTACGAATGCATTTTAAAAATGAAAAGTTGTTTGTAATGTAAACATTAACACGAACTAACATTAATAAATGCTGTAACTAATGCTAACTAATTCAAACTTTATTGTAAAGTGTTACCAAACACAGAAACTTGTGATTTCAAATATGATTACATAATATATTTGTGTTCAGAAAAGTATATTTTAAATATTAGAATATCAATATTAATAAGATATAATGGTCAGAAGGATTTTTTTAGTATTTTAAAAAAATATTATGGTCACCAAGGCTGCCTTTATTATTGAAAATACAGTATTGTGAAATATTATTAAAATGTAAAATGTACATAATAATTTTGACAAAATAACACACTTTATATATATATATATATATATATATATATATATATATATATATATATATATATATATACAGTTGAAGTCAAAAGTTTACATACACCTTGCAGAATCTGCAAAATGTTCATTCTTTTAGCAAAATAAGAGGGATCATACAAAATGCATGTTATTTTTTATTTAGTACTGACCTGAATAAAATATTTCACATAAAAGATGTTTACATATAGTCCACAAGAGAAAATTATAGCTGAATTTATAAAAATGACCATGTTCAGAAGTTTACATACACTTGATTCTTAATACTGTGTTGTTACTTGAATGATCCACAGCTGTCTTTTTTGTTTTGTGATAGTTGTTCATGAGTCCCTTGTTTGTCCTGACCAGTTAAAAAATTTAGGTTCCACAAATTCTGTTTTTTTTTTCAGTATTTTTGTGTATTGGAACCCTTTCCAACAATGACTATATGATTTTGAGATCCATCTTTCCACACTGAGGACAACTGAGGGACTCACATGCAACAATTACAGAATGTTCAAACATTCACTGATGATCCGGAAAGAAAAACTATGCATAATGAGCTGGGGGTGTAAACTTTTGAACAGAATGAAGATGTGTGCATTTTTCTTATTTGCCTAAATAGCATTTTTTTTTTCATTTAGTACTGCCCTTCAGAAGCTACAGAAGATACTTACATGTTTCCAAGAAGACAAAATTAGTTAAATTTACCATGATCTTAATATTCAAAAGTTTTCACCCCCTGACTCTTAATGCATGGTTTTTCCTTCTGGAGCATCAGTGAGCATTTGAACCTTGTGTAATTGTTGCATATGAGTCCCTCAGTTGTCCTCAGTGTGAAAAGCTGGATCTCAAAATCATACAGCTATTGTTGGAACTTTATTTGGGCAAATTTGTTGGTTGTGGAAAAATACTGTCACAACTGTGGGGCATCAACTGTGGAATAATCATAATTTTTGGAAAAAACGATATCAATTTATCAGTTTAAGTGGTTTATGATTATTTTCCTTCTTGGAACGGCATTTAAGGTTAATTATTTTAATATAAATGTAGTAACACCACTATTTTAATATAAATGTAATTTATTTCTGTGATGGCAAGGCTGAATTTTCACTCTAATATGAATTACTGCTTAAGAAACATTTCATAAAATGATCACCGAAACGGTTATGCTGCTTAATATATTTTTTTTTTTCTGGAAACCTTAATCCATTTTTCAGGATTCTTTGATAAATAGAAAGCTTAAAAGAACAGCATTTATTTGAAAACTGTAAAGGTCTTTACTGTCTCTTTTGATCAATTTAATGTAACCTTGCTGAATAAAATTAGAAGGCAAGTTTCCCTGTCTGCTTCCTGTGAAGCGATAAATCAGTGCACACTTGTTTCTTATGCTGTTTGAGGTGCCCTTCAGACTGAATATATACATCATGCAGTTTTGAATATCACTTTATATGGTGGAAAACCTTGCGTCTGCTTCATGGGGCACATATGAGTGATGCACACAAACCCAGAGAAGGAAACGTAACCTGAGATGCAGAGATTGACACACGTCTCTGTAGTCTGTGCATACGGGATTATGGGGAAGCTCTAATCTGACCATCCCATGTGGGGTAAGAGTGTCTTACTCAAGGCTGCTCCGGGGTAAAAACAGCAAGGGTGAAGGGGGAGGGGAGGATGATATCTGCTAACCAGTTAACGAGTTCACCAGCTAATCCTGAAGTGGGATTGGGTGGATGCGGCCCTGGATTGGACACAGCGGCTGCAGTGTGACCTTCACGGACACACTGCTGCTACATTTCTGAGTGAGTGAGGAGGAAAAGGAAAAAAGGATTTCTTTAGTGGTGACGCAGAAGCGTGATTTATTATTTTAATTAAGCATCTCACTCGAGTGAGACCAGCAAAGCCACAATTATGCTAAAACACCCAACAGCCGACTGCCTCTTTTCTTTCTCATGTTAATCAGAAAGAAATGTGTGTATGCCGGAAGCAGTCAAAGCTTAACAGCAGTCTGAAATGTGCCATAGATGCCTTCACAAAACAAATCAGTGTTTAAAACTGACCGTGCCAAAAACACTAGGCCAATCCCTTCAGAAATGGCCTTAATTAATCTCTGATTAACTCAAATCCATTTATCACTTGCGCTCACCTTTTCTCTCTTTGAATACCTAGCTATTTCACCGTCTCTCTCTCGTTCTCAGTAATCTGTCATTAACAAAATCCATACATTTTCAGAATCCTCTGATCTGAACCTCCAGCTGGTACGAGCAGCATCTGCCAAGAGCATAAATGTAAACGATCAGATGTTAATGGCCCTCTAACGGTAACAAGGAGAACGAATATAGCTGCAAATATACCCCCCTCGTTTCTATTGAGAGACCTCGTCTCATTTTTTATTTTTTGCTCCAGTCCGTGAGCCATCAAACAACAGTTTTGTTGCCATTTACAGAAACACCAGTTCATCATCCCGCCACCCACTCTGAGTTCACAGACCTCAGGATAAGAATCGCAAATACAAAACCGCAGAAAGAGAGATTTCTTGATTGTTGATACAGTTTAATGCATGTATTTTGACAATATTCTGTGTCAAAATTTCCCTAACAATAATGAACACACACAGACTGTTATGTACCAGTAGCACAGTAGTTTTGTCCCCTTTAGTAAAACTGTCATTTAATTAACAATTTGGTTTAGTTATTACTAAATATATGCCAGTTAATCAAATGAATCACAATTCATTACGTACACTACCAGTAAAAAGCTTTTGAACAGTAAGTTTTTAATACAGCAAAAGCAGTAATTTTGTGAAATATTTGTACTATTTAAAAGAACTGCTTTCTATTTGAATATATTTTAAAATGTAATTTATGATCAAAGCTACATTTTTAGCATTATTACATTCCAGTCTTCAGTGTCACATGCTCCTTTAGAAATCATTCTAATATCCTGAATTGCTGTTCAAGAAACATTTATTATTATTATTATTATTATTATTATTATCAATAATAATAAAATTATCAAATTCTAAAAATTAATACTTGACAAGGATGCTTTAAATTGATCAAAAGTGATGATAAAGAAGATTTCTATTTCAGTAAATGTTGTTCTTCTAAATGTTCAATTCATTAAAAAACCTGAGAAAAAATCTACTAAATAATACAATACAAAATAATAATAATAAATGTTTTTGAGCAGCAAATCAGAAGTTTAGAATGATTTCTGAAAGATCATGTGACAGGATTAAGGATGCTTAAAATTCAGCAGTGAAATCACAGGAATAAATTAAATTTTAAAATATATATCAATAAATAAAAATCAGTCATTTTAAATAGTAAACATATTTCAAATTTTTACTGATTTGCTGATTTTGATGTCAAATTAATGCAGGCTTGGTGAGCAGAAGATACTACTTTAAAGAAAACATTACAAATCTTACTGTTCAAAAACTTTTGACTGGTAGCGTATATTGCATATAAATATGAAAATTTGCTGGAAATGTACTCTAAAGTTGTAGATGAGTTTGTTTCTTCATCAGAAAAGATTTGGAGAAATTTGGACATGGAGCATTACATCACTTTTTAACTATTGGATCCTCTGCAGTGAATGGGTGCCGTCAGAATGAGAGTCCAAACAGCTCATAAAACATCACAAGTAATCCACACAACTCCAGCACATCAATTATACATCTTGTGAAGTGAAAAACTGCATGTTTGTAAGAAACAAATCCATCATTAAAATAGTCCATAATCCATAATAACATTTCCTCCAGTAAAAAAGTAATTTCCCTGTTGTCCTCTTACATCAAAATCCACCAACATTTTGGACCACAAAACCAGTCATAAGGGTCAGTTTTTTAGGAAAACTAGATTTATACATCATCAGAATAAATAAGCTTTCCATTAATGTGGTTTGTTATGATAGGACAATATTTGGTCGAGATACAACTATTAGAAAATCTAGAATCTGAGGATGGAAAAAAATCAAAATACTGAGAAAATCGCCTTTAAATTGGCCAAATGAAGTTCTTAGCAATGCATATTACTAATCAAAAATTACGTTTTGATATATTTATGGTAGGAAATTCACAAAATATCTTCATGAAACATGATCTTTATCTAATATCAATAATTTTAACCCATACAAAGTATTTTTGGCTATTGCTACAAAGATACCCCAGTGGCTTATGACTGGTTTTGTGGTCCAGGGTCACATATTTGTTTTGTAAACAGTGCTTGATCTCTCCTTATTCAGACAAGATGGCTTTTTAACTGGAGAAAGCAATATTATAGATAGAGGATTTGTATTTTAGCCAGAAACAACGATTTCCGTTGTCATGTCAATAAATTCTGAATTATTATGATGCTTCTATCCACTGTTTGGATTCTCATTTACTGCAGAGAATCCTTTGATGAGCAAGTGATGTAATTGTAAATCTCTTCAAATCTGTCCAAACCCAACTACTTGGATGTCCTGAGGGTAAATGTTTTAGCAAATTGTCATTTTGAGGTAAACGCAGTTTAAAAAGCCCATATATATGTAAACTGAGAGGAATGGTCATCATTTCACCTCTCTTGGTATTTAACCATCAGTATATCTGTTTCACAGCTTCTCACAGCTTCCATGAACCAGTGATTTCCTCCTCAGGTTTTGTTTTAGCACTGCTGCTCTTGCCAGCATGCATTTGGTAATTATATCTCATTTGCAAAGCAATTTTAAAGCCTCTCTTTCTGCCCTTTAACACCTCTACAGGTGACACCAAACCTACTCCTTTTCTCAGATAAGAGGCTGCAATTTGAAAATAACAAATTACAACAACAAAAAAGCCTGCTTTTTGTCTTCTTTTATCCTTCTAATGTGAACATGCACGGTGCAGTGTTTATTAACGTTTAAAAACCTGAATAATTCTACTTATCTGTCTATCTGTCTTGGTTGAAATGAACAGAGCGCTGTTGAGGAGTATCTGCAATCCAAACACAGAAAAGAAAGTTGAGTAAAGTTTATGGGATTCGGTGGAACACTGGTGGTCTACATGTTAACCTTGTTTAATATTTCAGTGCAGCGAATAGATTTGACTTGAAGGGTGCACACAGCATCAGTATGCCTACATAGTACAGTGAATTTAATGTTGGTTGACGACCTGAATTGAGACAGTTTTTGCTTTTTTCATGGTGCTATCTTGAATTAAATGAGGAATTCAGCGTTTAAGGAAGGCAAAGCATCTTTTTGTGACTTGGGTTTAGTGGCAGTGCCTTTATTTTGACAGTTGTCACTGAATAAAGCCGCCACTGCAATGGAAGGAAATAATGCAAGTATTTACATGCACAGAAATAGCAATAATCATGATGAATGGATTCCAGATGCTAATTTTAATGTATGCAGCCGCGCTCCTCTACGACAGCACACAGATGCTCAGTTTTGCTATGCCGGCAGACGTAGTGACGGGGGTACTGGAAGCTCATTTGCATGCCGAACTGCTATCTTAATGTGGATATTTATTTTAATTTAATTTCTTACCCGCACATACCGCACGGGAGGCTTTTGTGGCAAAGTCACATTAACCTCTGGCTAGTTAATATTCATCTGGCGAAGTCCCCCAGCACTTGATGAATATTCATGAGGTGGGCGAGGCCGTCCCCTCACTCCTCCTCCAGCTCCATGGCGCCCGTGCGGACATGTTTATTTCTGCAAGCGGGAGCGCACGCGGCCATCATCATCATCATCCTCCTCCTCCTCACCGACCTGCAGCCCGGTCTGCGCGTGACAGTCGCTCAGCTCAATATGGCAAACAAGAGCGTTTTGCCCACCAAAGAGCGCTCTCTCAAGGGCAGGGAGGAGAAAATGGTCGTGGCAGGTAAATTCCGTCTCTCGTGAAATGCGGCTGCCACGCAGCGGGTCATGTAACCGATGTAAAAGCAGGTTGATTTGACACGCGTGTGTTTCTCATAGAATAAACTCGCCTATGGCACATAACATCCGGGACAGCGGAATAGACGGCTACTTCCGCGTTCAAACAAAAACCATGGTAACCGGAATACCGGCAAAATAACATTGATAATTACCATTATCATAATAAATTAAAATAATCTCATTCATACTCAATAAGTTGCTTTAAAGCTCTGTAATTTTATATAATTGTTTGAATGAGACGAAGTTACCACAGTTTTAGGCTTTGAAACTTTCGTTTTATTTCTTTGTCATAACAGAACAGGTTTTGGGAAAAATTGCATAATAGCCTAATAAACTTCTAAATGTCAAAAACGTTAACTGAGACGTGTCACGCAATCTTATTTGATACTATATTATTGATTGAAATAGCTATAAGATATTTAGGTAACACTTTACAATAAGGTTCCATTAGTTAATGTAACATGAACAAACAAACAATGAACAATAGGCCTACATTTATTACACTATTTATTATTCTTTGTTAATGTTAGTTAATTAAAATGCAGGTGTTTATTGTTAGTTCATGCTAATTCACAGACCATTAAAAAAAGCACAACTTTTAATTTTAATAATGCTTAAGAAAGTTTTGATATTAACATTGCCTAAGATTAATAAATGCTGTAGAAGTATTATTCATTCTGAGTTAATTTTAACTAAAGTAGTTAACTAATGAACCTTATTAGTGTTACAGATATTTAATATAGTTATATAGTTTGTGTTTCATATTGATGCCAATATGCAGCACATACTCAAGATCTCAGATATTATGTGACACCTCACATTAACACCATAGTCTTTTAAAATATAGTTAGAAAGAAAAATCTAGGTGAATATATATGTGTGTATGTGTGTGTGTGTGTGTGTGTGTGTGTGTGTGTGTGTGTGTGTGTGTGTGTGTGACCCTGGACCACAAAACCAGTCATAAGGGTAAATTTTGGTAAATTGAGATTTATAAATCAAAATTAATGGCTCTTAATAAATAAGCTTTCCATTGATGTATGGTTTGATAGAACAATATTTGTCCGAGATGCAACTCTTTCTGGAATCTGAGGGTGCAAAAAAATCTAAATAGCCTACTGAGAAAATTGCCTTTAAAGTTGCCCAAATGAAGTTCTTAGCAGTGCATATTACTAATCAAAAATAGTTTTAATAAAAATAAAAAAGTTTTAATATATTTACAAAATATCTTAATGGAACATGATCTTAACGTAATATCCTAAAAAAAATGTAGCATAAAAGAAAAATAATTTTCACCCATACAATGTATTTTTGGCTATTGCTACAAACATACCCCAGCGGCTTATGACTGGTTTTGTGGTCCAGGGTCACATATAGCAACAATGATGTAACAAGATGGACAGTAACTTAAAAACTACTTTGCTATCAGTATTAATTTTGCACATATTCATGTTTTTAAATTATTAAAATGGGTAAAATTGACACAAAGGATTAATAAAGTTTTCTCTAATGTCTTCTCGAAATCCTCTCATTAGTAACATTAAAAATGGCATAATTTGGGGACATAAAGAACACTGAATTGTACAACTGACCTATTAACAATACTAAACAAAAACAATAACTACGGTAACTATGATTACTGTATTGTTTTATCAAGGCAAACAGCAAAGAGGTTTCTCAATAGCATAGTGACTAAAAACTGACTCTTTTGGGTCTGATTCTCAGTGATGTCAAAAGTTTCTATCATTAGCCTGGGATGCTCTGATGAGGACAAGCATTCTAACAGTTCAAGACTGTAACATTTCGTGTGCTAGCAAAGCCCACATTTACTTCTTTTACATGTCTGCTATGGTTAGATGAAAAAGGTCATAAAAAATGCATTAGTCCTTGGCTTACTTGGCAGGACTGAGTTCTTGTCTTTTTAGAGTAAAACTAGGCACAGTTGGCTACTAGACGCTCTCTGCCCTTATTCCAAAAATGGTTGTGGTGTTCCCTACTGTAAATAAATAAAAGTATGTAATCACCAGCAAATAATAAACCAGGTGATTTTGTGCCTTCAGATAAAACCATGACAGTTTTGCTGGCCTGGTGCATCCTGGGAGTTCTGGTGCCCTAGCAGTGTCCAGGGGCCCATCTGTGCATTATGCGCATGAAAGCTCCGCCCCCGTCACGCATTCCCGGCCCTTCTGTCGAAGCAGCTCGCTGTCACGGCATGGCGGAAGCTTCCGGGCCTCTGCGTCCATGGGGGGTGGAACAGGGTTTTGGGGAGGATGATCAAACCTTACCTGCTGTTGCCATGCTGGCACAGTTTCGGCCCAGAAACAGCCTGAGAAAATGTACTGATGTCATCGCCACAGTCACGCCTCCTTATTTAAATGTCTTTATTAGCAGTCTGTTTAAACGTGATGTATCCAAATATGCATTTTATTAGATGTTGATGTTTTGTGCATGCAAATCTCTTTAACAGTGTTCATACAAAGTGCTTTAAGTACTTGAATATAACTTCTTGAAATTTGAGTCCTGGAAAACCCTTGAAAATAGCAACATTCTTAAAAAGGTACTTGAGAAGCGCTTGAACTATTGAAACGCAATCTATCTATGAAATAAGTGTTTTTTCAATAAGCATGCATCTTTTAACACAAAATTCACGTAAGTCTTAATAAACATACTTTTTCCCCACTTATTTCGAGCGATTTGTTAGCAAAAAAACAGATCAAATTAAAAGAGCCATTCATTTTAAAATTTCAACATCACTTTTAATGATTTTAAAAAGCGTGTATAGTTATTGGTGAAACAGCTTTGGAGCGGGTTCGTGAATGTTTTGCTTCAGATCGGAATTGGAGTGTGGATCCCGAATCATTTGATTTAGATTGGAATTTCAAAGCGGATTCATGAATCATTTGATTTAGTTCAGAACTTTTGACGGGGTTGTGAATGTTTTGCTTTAGATCAGAACTTTGGAGTGTGGATCCCAATTTATTTGATTTAGATCTGGACTTCGGAGCAGGTTCATAAAATATTTTGCGAATAAATGATTTGCGATCCGCACTTCCAAATCCTGATCTGAAATGATGGTTCGCGAATCATTATTCAGGTCATGACTTCAGAGTGTGGATCGTGATTTAGATCAGATTTAGATCAGAACTTTGGAGCAGTTTGTGAATCTTTTGCTTTAGATCGGAACTTTCGGAGTGCGGATCCTGAATTATTCCGATTTAGATCGGAACTTTGGAGCAGTTCGTAAATCTTTTGCTTTAGATCAGAACTTCGGAGTGTGGATCCTGAATCATTCCGATTTAGATTGGAAACTATGGAGCGGTTTGTGAATCTTTTGCTTTATATGGGAACTTCAGAGTGCGGATCCCGAATCATTCCGATTTAGATCTGAACTTTGGAGCAGATTTGTGAATCTTTTGCTTTAGATCGGAACTTCAGAGTGCAGATCCCGAATCATTCCAATTTAGATCTGAACTTTGGAGTGGTTCGTAAATCTTTTGCTTTAGATCGAAATTTCGAAGTGCGGATCCCAAATCATTCCGATGTAGATCAGAACTTTGGAACAGATCTGTGACTCTTTAAATTTAGAACGGAACTTTGGAGCGGGTTCGTAAATCTTTCGCTTCATATTGGAACTTCGGAGTGTGGATCCCGAATCATTCTGATTTATATCGGAACTTTGGAGCGGTTCGTAAATCTTTTGCCTTAGATCGGAACTATGGAGTGCGGATCCCGAATCATTACGATTTAGATCAGAACTATGGAGCGGTTTGTGAATATTTTGCTTTAGATCGGAACTTCGGAGTGCAGATCCCGAATCATTCCAATTTAGATCTGAACTTTGGAGCAGATTTGTGACTGTTTAAATTTAGATCTGAACTTGCTTCAGATTGGAACTTTGGAGTGCGGATCCCAAATCATTTGTTTTAGATCGGAACTTTGGAGCGGGTTTGTGAATCTTCTGATTCAGATCAGAACTTTGGAGTGTGGATCCCGAATAATTTGATTTAGATAGGAACTTAGCAGCGGGTTTGTGAATGTTTTGCTTCAGAACGGAATTTCAGAGTGTGGATCCCGAATCATTTTATTTAGATTGGGATTTCAAAGCGGTTTTGTGAATCATTTGATTTAGATCAGAACTTTGGAGTGGGTTCATGAATCTTTTGCTTTAGATCAGAACTTTGGAATGCAAAACTTTGCGTATCATTTTATTAGTATGTTTTTATTTATCTACTTATCTTTTTTTTAGAATTTGAAAGATAAGACTTTGAGTGAGATGTCTAATTGAAATCTTTGAAAATTAAAAAAAGTAGTGCTTGAAAAGTCCTTGAAAGTCCTGGAATTTAATTTTACAGTATCTGTACGAACCCTGCTTTAAGAACTGTTTGTTTTTTTAGTTTAAAAAATTTGTATTGTAGTATGAGAGCAGAGCAGCTTGAGGAATAGCTTGAAATTTATTGGAAAAATCAAACTTGTCTGTATCATTAGCATTATGTGTAATTCCAATTGGCCATATTTGGGGTAATTATTCTTTCAGTTTTGTGTATATCCTCTGCAATGATGCACATTCTACCATTTAAAGAGCAATTTGATCTGACCTTGGAGGAGAAACAAGTTCTGTAAAGAGTGACTGGGTGGCTGCTATTGGTTTTCCATCACCCCCCGCATGGAAGTATTTAGCAGATGCTTTTTATCCAAAGCAACATAGAATACACAAATAGATGGCTCACGCCGCTGTGAACAGGGTGTAGTTAAGAGCTTTGCTCAAGGGCAAAGTGGTGACGAGTAAAACTGTAATCAAAGTAGCTCTCCAGTTCCTGAGCTTCCCCTTTCCTGAGATTGAAACCGTAACCTCTGTGTTAGCAGCCACAATTCCAAACCCCCAGATTACTATTGGCCGTTCTGTATTTTATGGACTCATTTGGGTCTTCATGCTAAACAAAGCCATGTTCATCAATGCACCTGTGAACAATTCTAGATTCTGTAGCTGTTGTATAAAAACCCACCTTTTTACATAATCAAGTCATTCAGAAAGTTGACATTTGTTTGCCTAGGGTCTTAAAATATACTGTTTTTCTATGACTGTATCTGTTAGCTTATGTTTTGTCTCGGGCATCAGAATGCTGGAGGTGTTCCACAGATTACGTGCACTATCTTGCAAACTGTAGCAATGAGGGGGGCCAGCCTTCACCATAGCAACCGGAAATGGTTGCTTGGATACAGGTTTGAATAGAAAGTATGGTATGAATGCATCAGCAGTCGCCTCCAGGGGACATACAGGCACTTGAACTTGTCGGTGACTCCAGTGTCTCAGCTGATTCAAGTTGAGCCAGCATGAGGTGGTGTTGGTGCGGTCCAGCAGAAATGGCCTTGAATGTGCAATGTTTAACAAGAACGTGAAGACTCGTTGGTTGACGACACTTTCATACTGAGATTGCTTTGATTTTTCTTTCACATTCAGAGTCATAAACTCAGCAGGTAGGCCTAGCGGTATAGAGCTTTTCTCCACAGTAGATTTGTTTATATAGTCCAGCTTGAAGACACAGTTTACCTTCAAGAGAATATGGTTAGGTGGTTATGGAATCAGGTGAATCGATATTTCGCACTGCTGGGTGTGTTTATAATTGGATTACAAATAGTGAAATCATTTCAAATTGGTTTCAAACAATTCACAATTCTAGATTTTGTACTGAATCTTTGGTAACTCCAGTAATATGCATCCAACCAATCACAATTGATTCATATGCCCATTATTGCCCTTGATTCATTTTATAGCGGGCAAGTTTTAGACTTGTTTAATCCTCAGGTCTTAAAAAACATTGGCAACACTGACAACAGAAACAGGTGCTGTAATAGTCCAGGTTAACGTCAGGTCCTTGGGTCATGAGAAAGTTGTTGTGTTGAGGAATTGTGAAGGGTCATTCCAGTGCCATGATAATGGACAGGCAGACTTCCATTTAAATTTGCAGCGAAAACATGCAATACCCTGAGGAATGGTGTTGCGATCTATGCGATTTCTGATATTTAACAAGGCTATTGCTTTTTCTTCTGTTTGCCGGAACACAATTCACCCCAAATTAGGTCCATTTTAGCCGAAGTTTCGGAGAAGAAAGGTCCTTTTACCAATCTCGCTGCTCCATAAAAAGTCCTCTTCTGGTTCTTTTGTCAAGCTCACCCGCCTTCCTTTGCCTCACTTTCTTTTTTCCTCTTTTTTCCCTTTTGTCTTCGCTGTCCTTTTTTCGGCGGAGCGGTTGGTAAGGTGTTGTGGTGTTGGCGAAGGCGTCTTTTGGCACAGTCACAGGGCACTGTTAAAGGAGGCAGACTGGCACCTCCTGGACCCATGCCAGAGCTCCTCGGGAGAAATACCCACTGCTGTGGTTGGTGTGTGAGTGTGTGAGAGAGAGATAGATAGAACAGAGAGAGAGAGAGAGAGAGAAAGGCATTATGGGAAGGTGAAGGGAGGAGGTTGGAGAGTGGTGGAGAGAGAGAAAACACTAGGTTTGGGGTGCCAGAGCTTTTGTGGATGTTGGTTGTGTTGGCGTGTTCTTGGCCAGATTCACTTTATTCCAGTTTGTTTGTTACGTTATTTTTTTTTTCACTCTTCACTGGATGGAGCGGCTGCGTGTTCATTTGCTGCCAAAAGGCATGAAGGAATGAAAGACAAAAAATGTGTAGCTCCATATTTCCGCCGCTCTAATCTGTTGCGCATCCCTCTCTTTTATTCCTCTGCCCATTCCTGTCTTCATCACTCACTCTGAAATTCATTTGTCCTCTATTTCTCACCTTCTTTATTTGAAAAATGTGTTTTTTTTTCTTTTCTTTTCAGATCCTCCCTCGCAGAAATTAGAAATGGCATAATTGTACGCTTGGCTGGCAGGTCAGTGCCAGGTGGTCTCTTCGAACATTGTGAGTTTTGGCAAATGTGACTGCAAAGGTGTGTATGTGTGTGTGTGTGATGCGAAAGTCCTCACCCCGACAAGAATAAAGAAAGCTTTGCTTGTCAAGGTGACAAAACAAGCTGCTCTTTTTTTTTATCTTGATTTGGTAGGATGGCTTTTGTCCGCCTGGTTGTCTTTGTCTCTCAGTTGTTTACATGTCAACTCATTTTCGTTGTATGTTAAGCAGAATTCTTTGTTGTTAAATGTGCTCAATGTGTAAAACAGGTTAAAGTTTTGCGAAAGAAACCAAACGTACTCTTCGCAGTATCAATGAAAACTAAAAGTGAGCCAACTAGTTGTCTAGTGTAGGGGTTTATTTTATTTATAGTGGCAGTGCTTTAGTTAGCAAGCTGCGCTTTAGCTGTTATCTACATGGTAAAACCCTCTCAGGGAGTTTTCGCTGCTTTAATGTTCCTCTAAAGCACTGCTGTAAGAGACAGCAATACGTCTTTGTCCATTGCGTCACACCTTCTGTGCTTTTTTCACTTGAGCGTCTTGTCACAAGTGTTGCATTTTTAAAACACTGGCCTTGTTTTCACCTGGTATTAAGATGTGATTTCAGTGATCCAATCACAAGTGGTCAGCCGAGGCTTAAACTGGTTTTAACAGTTTCAAATGCGCCTTGTGTGACCAGTGCTGTTTGAATTTCCTTCAGACACTTCTCTCTTAATACTTCACACTCGACATCACAAATACTGTTGACTGAACAACCCATATTATGCAATTATGATTGATTGGAAAAGTAACCAAAGTAAAATTATTAAAAAAGCAGTTTGTGTTTTGGAACAACGCAGTGGATTTGATACAAGTGGGGTCTTTTGTGGCTGTTCGAACATATTTGACCACATGAGCATCTACCTCAAAACATTTTCGATGCCTTTTATACTTGTATTTAGTCTCATCCGCTTGTGATTGGTCATCTTAATGCTAGATGTAAACAGGGCCTGTGTTAAAAGGAACCCCAGGTATTAAGACTTGCATGGATTAATATAATGTAAATGATGTCACTTACTAAAATATGTAGTAGAAAACCCATTAAAGGTTTACGTTATTTAAAAAATCCACATTGTTTTATGCATATTTTGGACTATGGTGAGCGCCATTATTTTGATGGTGTAAAATGGTTGCACTCTGTGGGCTACTGGTGCTACCTGTTGCTATTTTTAATCTCAATGATGAAATAAAAAATAAAATAGAATGCTGATACTATGACCACAGCTACTGAAAAAGATTACAGGTGGTGATGGATATAAGCGTAGGCTTAAACCAAATGTTGAACCATTGATTTTTTTTTACAAGGAGTCTAAACGCCCTTGGATATTGAGTGAAATCCACGCTGAGAAACTGAGAAAGGACAGCCGTCAATGTGTTTACATCCTGCCAGGATGGCATCTAGTGTTTCTTGTCTCTGCCTTTTGTAAGCTATTACTAGGTGAGCCAGTAGTGAAAGTTTGGGAACCCCTTGCAGAATGTTTTCTGCATTTAGTACTGTCCTGAGTAAGATATTTTACATAAAAGATGAATGACCCACTTCAAAAGTTTAGGAACCCTTGGTTCTTAATACTGTTTGTGGTTACCTAGATGATCTACAACTGTTGTTTTGTTTTGTTTTGTTTTGTTTTGTGATGGTTGTTCATGAGTCCCTTGTTTGTTCTGAACAGTTAAACTGAGCACTGTTCTTCAGGAAAATCCTCCATGTCCTACAGATTCTTCAGTTTTCCAGCATCTTTTGCATATTTGAATCCTTTCCAGCAGTGACTGTATGATTTAGAGATCCATCTTTTCACACTGAGGACAATTGAGGGACTCAAACACAACTATTAAAAAAGGTTCAAACATTCACTGATGCTCCAGAAGGAAACACAGTGCATTATAAGCCGGAGGGTGAAAACTTTTGAACAAGATGAAATTTTGTTAAAAGATCACTTTTTTTCCCATTTAGTACTGCCCTTTGGAAGCAACAGAAGATAATTGCAGGTTTCCCAAAAGTAGTGCTGTCAAACGATTAATCGCGCTTAATCGCATCCAAACTAAAAGTTTATGTTTACATACTATATGTCTGTGTACTTTGTATATTTATTATGTATTTCTAAAAAAACACACATGTATGTATAAATTAAGGAAAAATATTTTAGATTTATATCGAAAAAATGTATATTTATTTACAATCTAAATTGTATACAGGTGTAAATATATACATATAAATATTTTGTTAGATATATACATGTATGTGTTTGTATTTATATTGTACATAATAAATATACAGAGTAAACACATATATAGTATGTAAACATAAACTTTTATTTTGGATGCGATTAATCGTTTGACAGCCCTACCCAAAAGACAAATTAATTACAATTTACCAAACATTTTTTACCCCCATCTCAGCTATTTTTTAGTCTTGTGGGAATATATGTAAACATCTTTTATGTAAAATATCTTACTCAGGACAGTACTACATAAAAAATAGCATGTGTTTTGTATGATCTCTATTTTGTTCACATTTTCACAGATTCTGCAGGGGGTTCACAAACTTTAACATGCCACTGTATATTCTGGTTTCTAGATATGGCACAGGTCCCTCATTTAGTGTGAGTCTGTTTATATCCGTCAGGAAAAAAAATGCAAGTCTAATTGCTTAGAAAAGTAACAGCACACCTCTCCTTCGCAAGCCACAAGCCACAAATTTGAGGTATCATTCATGTCCAAAGCACAAGCAGTGTGCGATATGTTACGTGCCAAAGTTTTTGCAGTTGGTAATGGACAGATTTTCAGTATTAAGGTCATTACCATGTATATTTTAAACTTTAGGGAGATTATAGGGGGAATGAGATGCATATTGCCCTAAATGCACTATTGTGTGTGTTTGTTTGTGGGGCCATGACACATTTCTTCATCCATATGCTAATATTAGTGTGCTGTGTATAAACCACTATCCTTTGCTGCCTGGAGATTTAGGTGGTAAATCACTTCAGTCTTCTTAGCTCTAATCCTCCCCACATCTGTGCCCCTTTTCTCTTCCTCTTTACTGCTCTAATTCCAGTATGGCACAGTTGGCCTCATCCATCCAACTCAGGAAACATTTTGTTTGTCCAGCCTTTTTCTCCCTTGTGGCCTAATCCACTGCAGGTTGTTTCACAGGGCTTTCAGGGAGCTGATGTTGTCTCCTTCCGATGCATTCACGTCACTCGTGGTTTGTGACCTTCTCTGGATGGTTTAGAGATGTGTGTGTGTGTGTGTGTGTGTGTGTGTGTTGGGTGGGGGGAGGTTCAGCAGTGTAATCTGCTAAGTGTCTCCCACTGCAGAAACAGCAGCACTGATTCAGCTTAGCCTGAGCAGACCAGGCAAATCTGCAGTAATCCTTGCCACAGAACCCATTCTGACAGTCCCACCATCTGGAACAGCGCCACCTCGTGCATATGTACACCCCATTGATTACAGGAACATTTATATTGCTGTCTTTCTCTGTTTCTGCAGCAAAGCACGCAGCAAATGGGAACCCCACAGTGGAGCCATTTCCTGACGGCTCGGAGATGATCATATTTGGTGAGTTTGGAGAAGATCATATTCCAGACTTCCTTGGGTGCAATTAACATATTGCTTGCTAAAGCACCACTTGTGTCAAAGAGGTGGCTCATGGGAGCCCAGGTTTGGAGTCTAGCTTGGTTCATGTTTCCATCTCATTTCTCCATCTCTCCTCTTGACTTCTTGTTTTCAAGTGGCAATAAAATGTGGCTAAAAGCTCATTTAAATGAATCAATTGAAATATCAGTGTCCAAACATAGTTCTGTTTCAAGACCTAGTGTGCTGCCTAAATAGACAGCTACCTAGACGGCATCCTAACTGATATGGAACCCATAAAATTGCATTCAAAGGGTTTAGTGGTTGTCTTTGAAAAAAGTCTTTTCTGCTCACCAAGGCTGCATTTGATCAAAAATACAACAAAAATAGTGATATTTAAAATAGCTTTTTTTTCTATTTTATCCTATTTTAAAGGGATAGTTCACCTAAAAAAAAGGAAAATTCTCTCATTAATTACTCACCCTCCAAGAGCTTTCTAAGCCAAAGACAACAACGCAACATAATAAGGACATTTTTAAAATAGTCCATTTTATTAAATAAAACAAAATACTGACTTTATTCAACAATTTCTTCTCTTCTGTGTTAGTCTTTAACATGTCGCACAAAGAGTATTAATGTAGCTTCATAAAATTACGGTTAAACCACTGCTGTCACATGGACTATTTTAACGATGTCCTTACTACCTTTCTCGGCCTTCAGTGTGTCAGTTGTGTTGCTGTCTATGCAGGGTCAGAAAGGGCTCGAATTTCATCGAATTTCAAAAAATGAACAAAGGTCTTATGGGTTTGGAACGACATGAGGGTGATTAATTAATGACAGACTTTTCATTTTTGGGTGAACTAACCCTTTAAAATGTAATATATTCCTGTGAATTTTCACCAGCTATTCTCTTCAGTGTCAGTGTTAAATCACTTGCAGCTGAATATTTTTTTTTTATATTTTATACTGTGCCCTACTTTTTTTTTTTTTTTTCAGTGTTCTTTGATGGAAAGTTCAAAAGAGCAGTATTTATGTGGAATAGGAATCTTTTGTTAATACATCCTTGCTAAATAAAAGTGTTGGTTTGTGCTGTACATAGGCCACAGATTTCTCAACCTTCACAAACATACAAAAAAGCTTGCAGTTGATTCCAGTTGAGACTGATGTGTGATAAACAAAATTGCAAAAATATATATATATATATACAGACACAGATACTGAATACAAATACATGAAAGTAAAAGTATGAAATGCAGATATTTATTTATTTATAGATTTAATATGATAGTACAATGTAGAGAAGACAGGAAGCAAAGTCAGGTGGGGCTGGGATCGGAAAGGGTCCTCGAGCCGACACTCGAGGGACACTCGTAACGCAGTATATGTATGACAAGATGCAAAATGTATTATATATATGACAGTGTATCAGCAGTGTTGGAATTTTAATTTTGCACTTTATAAAAATACATTGATCAGCAAAAGTGTTTTTGAAAATTCTGTCATTAAAAGGTTAGTTGACCCAAAAATTAACATTAGCCCATTATTTACTCCTAGGCATCCTAGGTCTATATGACTTGCTTCTTTCAGAGTAATCCAATCGAAGTTATATTAAAAATTATCCTGGCATTTCCAAGCTTAATAATTGCATTGGTGGGTGTTTCTCTTAATCAGTCCAAAACAAGTCTAATAAAGTACATCTATAATAAAAAGTGGCTCACACGGCTCCTGGGGGTGAATAAAGGCCTCCTGCCGTTCACAAATGACGAATGTGGATGCTCTGTGGAGAGATCAAAACAAAACAACGGTCACAAATTAGATGCACAAAACAAGGATTTGTAAAGACAAATGTCAAAGGATTTCGATATACGCCAAAAGGAGACTGGTTTTCCTGGTTTTGCTAAAGTAAGGAGACTTTGCTTCCTTTGCTCCTGTAAATAAACATTGGTTTGTGCGAGACTCACGTGCAGATTCGCAACCAGTTGGCGCAAGCTAGATTAAAGTGATTATTATGTTTAAACTATGGATTTTTTCCGGAGCCGTGTGAGGCACTTTTTATTATGGATGAATGGACTTTATTGGACTTGTTTTGGACTGATGAAGAGAAACACCGCTCATGCAATTCTAAAGCTTGGAAATGGCAGGATAATTTTTAATAATAAGTCTGATTGGATTCATCTGAAAGAAGAAAGTCATATACACCTAGCGTGCCTGGAGGGTGAGTAAATAATGGGCTATTTTTAATTTTTGGGTGAACTAACCTCTTAATTACTCTCAAACCCTCATGTCATTTCAAACCTGTTCCAAAGTATTATTATTAAAAATTATTAAAAATCCTTACTACATTTTACAGATGTCCTTACTACTCCTTGCTGTTTATGCAGGGTCAGAAAGCTGTTGGTTTTATTGAAAATATCTTAAATTTTGTTCTGAAAATGAACAAAGGTCTTATGGGTTTAAATAATTACAAAAATTTCATTTTTGGGTGAACTATCCCTTTAAGAGGGCCTTTGTAGAGGAAGCAAAAGGAAAAGTTTGTTAATTTTTGTCTGTGTTGAGTGATTTATCCACAAGCTATCCGTCAGTTTTTCCTATTATTTTTGCTATTTGGTGTCTCTGTCCCATTTCTGTGTTCAGGTATGGGCTGTTTTTGGGGAGCAGAGCGGCGCTTCTGGAGGATTCCTGGTGTGTTCTCTACGCAAGTGGGCTACGCTGGGGGCTTCACACCTAACCCTACTTACCACGAAGTGTGTTCAGGTGAGTCCCAGCTACACAAACACAGCCAATTGAATACAGATATGTATGTAGACACATGCCCAAATACATTTTCCCCACTTTTCCTTCTGGCTGCTACATGCTTGTTCACCTCCCGTATCAAAGAGGTCTCTGATGGCACTTTTCCCAAGCGTAAGTCACAAACACTAGAGCAGCAGCAGATTCACTGTACCCAGATTAGTGCTTCGCTGCAGCCTTCACCAAAACATTCCCTTCATCTGCAGTGAACTACCCAGAGTGCACTGCTCTCTCCCAGATCCGCAGCCCTTCCCCCCTTCCTCTGTATGACCTACTTGTAGCCAGACAGTTCAGAAGAGATGAGATGGAGGGAGGGATGCAGCTGTGATGTTGCAGTTTCTGAACTGGTCCCAGTGAGAAGGTTCTGACTGCAGCTCTGCAGAGGGTTGGCTCTCTCCACACACACACACACAGGCTCTTTCAAGTGTGTAGTGTGGAGAAGACTCGTGGCTGTCAGAATTGCATCGGGAGTTTGGGTTAATATGTAGACAGGCTTTGTTATTTGTAAGAGCAGCAAATACATATGCACATACAGTTTTACACAATTGTTCATGAAAGGTTTTATCTTTGAGTAACAGTTAAAAGTCTGGACACATTTGACAGAATGGTTCTTATGATCTGAAAAAAGGTTTATGCTTAAATGCTTAAAAAGTAGTTTTTTTAGTGTTCTTTGATGAATAGAAAGCTCAAAAGAACAGCCTTTATTTGACATAGAAATCTTTTGTAACAATATATTAATGTCTTAACAGTCACTTTTTATTAATTTAATGCATTGTTGCTGAAAAAAAGTGTATGTTGGTAATTTAAACAGGAATGTTTTCCACAATGTTCTTCACAAAATGAACAAAAGGAAGTTATATTTAATCATTTTATTTAACATAATCTTAACGTCCAAGTAAAAGATTTATTAAAACCCTTAATGTTCCCTTTCTAATGCCTGAATCACAAAATCACAGAACATTTGCACAAGTTTATTTGTACATGATCTAATTTCATTTTGTGCTGTTCTCTCCAGGTTTAACGGGGCACACAGAAGTAGTACGAGTGGTCTTTTCTCCTAAAGACGTCAGTTTAGAAAAACTTCTCAAAGTCTTCTGGGAAAGCCATGACCCCACTCAAGGTAAACAAACGCACCTATTTCCTCACATTTACGCACATGCACTCACACAGATGTCCATAGAAAGACCCCTGGGTGCGAGATGCAGTGGTCCAAAAGCAAACAGCCTCATGAGGTTAAAACACGGCTGCATCTGTGTGTTCACACTGCCCTGTGCATGTGTGTGTGTGCCGGATGGTAAGGATGATCTCGCGGGAATTGGAACAGCCTCAGACAGGCAATGTTAATGTGTCTGAGACCAATTCAGCCATGAGAGGAAAAGAGACATCGCATGTGTGTGCATTAGTGCAAGCGTCACCTATTCCTCCAGTCCACTAGAAACAGACCCAATACTGAACGCACAGCTGATATTTGCGGTCTGTGCTGTCCTTCAGGTCCTCATCTGTCTATCTGTCTGTCTGTCTATATATCCTCCTATCTATCCTTCTGTCTAAATTCATCATTACAACTGTCTGTCTCTCAATTCATCTATCTGTCTGTCTGTCTGTCTGTCTGTTCATCCATTTCTCTCTCTGTTCATCATTCTGAGTGTCTGTCTGTCTGTCTGTCTGTCTGTCTGTCTGTCCTACTATCTATCCCTCTGTCCTTCTGTTTGTTATTCAGACTATCTACCTATTTATCCTTCTGTCTCTCCATTCATCATTCCAACTATCTATCTATCTATCTATCTATCTATCTATCTATCTATCTATCTATCTATCTGTCTGTCTGTCTGTCTGTCTGTCTGTCTGTCTGTCTGTCCTACTATCTATCCCTCTGTCCTTCTGTTTGTTATTCAGACTATCTACCTATTTATCCTTCTGTCTCTCCATTCATCATTCCAACTATCTATCTATCTATCTATCTATCTATCTATCTGTCTGTCTGTCTGTCTGTCTGTCTGTCTGTCTGTCTGTCTGTCTGTCTGTTCATCCATTTCTCTCTCTGTTCATCGTTCTGAGTGTCTGTATATCTGTCTGTCTGTCTGTTCTGCTATCTATCCCTCTGTCCTTCTGTTTGTTATTCAGACTATCTACCTATTTATTCTTCTGTCTATCCATTCGTCATTCCACCTGTCTGTCTGTCTGTCTGTCTGTCTGTCTGTCTGTCTGTCTGTCTGTCTGTCTGTCTGTCCGTCCGTCCGTCCTACTATCTATCCCTCTGTCCTTCTGTTTGTTATTCAGACTATCTACCTATTTATCCTTCTGTCTCTCCATTCATCATTCCATCTATCTATCTATCTATCTATCTATCTATCTATCTATCTATCTATCTATCTATCTATCTATCTATCTATCTATCTATCTATCTGTCTATCTATCTGTCTGTCTGTCTGTCTGTCTGTCTGTTCATCCATTTCTCTCTGTTCATCGTTCTGAGTGTCTGTATATCTGTCTGTCTGTTTGTCTGTTCTACTATCTATCCCTCTGTCCTTCTGTTTGTTATTCAGACTATCTACCTATTTATTCTTCTGTCTATCTATTCGTCATTCTACCTATCTGTCTGTCTGTCTGTCTGTCTGTCTGTCTGTCTGTCCTACTATCTATCCCTCTGTCCTTCTGTTTGTTATTCAGACTATCTACCTATTTATCCTTCTGTCTCTCCATTCATCATTCCAACTATCTATCTATCTATCTATCTATCTATCTATCTATCTATCTATCTATCTGTCTGTCTGTCTGTCTGTCTGTCTGTCTGTCTGTCTGTCTGTCTGTCTGTCTGTTCATCCATTTCTCTCTCTGTTCATCGTTCTGAGTGTCTGTATATCTGTCTGTCTGTTTGTCTGTCCTACTATCTATCCCTCTGTCCTTCTGTTTGTTATTCAGACTATCTACCTATTTATCCTTCTGTCTCTCCATTCATCATTCCATCTATCTGTCTGTCTGTCTGTCTGTCTGTCTGTCTGTCTGTCTGTCGGTCGTCTGTTCATCCATTTCTCTCTCTGTTCATCATTCTGAGTGTCTGTATATCTGTCTGTCTGTTTGTCTGTTCTACTATCTATCCCTCTGTCCTTCTGTTTGTTATTTAGACTACCTATTTATTCTTCTGTCTATCCATTCGTCATTCCACCTATCTATCTATCTATCTATCTATCTATCTATCTATCTATCTATCTATCTATCTATCTATCTATCTATCTATCTATCTATCTATCTATCTATCTATCTATCTGTCTGTCTGTCTGTCTGTCTGTCTGTCTGTCTGTCCTACTATCTATCCCTCTGTCCTTCTGTTTGTTATTCAGACTATCTACCTATTTATCCTTCTGTCTCTCCATTCATCATTCCAACTATCTATCTATCTATCTATCTATCTATCTGTCTGTCTGTCTGTCTGTCTGACTGTTCATCCATTTCTCTCTCTGTTCATCATTCTGAGTGTGTGTGTGTGTGTGTGTGTGTGTGTCTGTCTGTCTGTCTGTCCTACTATCTATCCCTCTGTCCTTCTGTTTGTTATTCAGACTGTCTATCTATTTATCCTTCTGTCTCTCCATTCGTCTCTTCATCTATCTATCTATCTATCTATCTATCTATCTATGTATGTTACGCCCAATGGCTCGAAAAAAGACGCAACAAAAACCGGGGACACACGAGAAAGTGCAGTAGATGTACAATGTTTATTAACCAAAACAGAACTATATAAAAAAGAGAATATAGTAACATGAAATCGTCAAATATCAGGAGTGTAGAGCTGAGTGCATGCATGAAATGTAATGGACCGTAGTGGTGTTGGATGTATAAAATAAACAAAATTAAACAAAACCAAACGAAGACCAGTTCCAAGGTGCAGCTCCCGCTTGCAGTTGCCAACGCTAGCCCTTAAGAAGACTACGAATCGAACCAGCAACAGGTGTCCACAATTCGATCCGGGAACAGGAGGGCGGAGCAACTGCTCTGCTTCGCTTCCGAGATCAGACGAGATCGAGCACACACAGAATGGTATGACCGTATGCGGAGGACGGAGCAAACAGAACATTCAATCCAAGGATGACGCACATCACACATGGGTCGTCACAATGTATCTATCATCTATCTATCTATCTATCCATCTATCTATCTATCTATCTATCTATCTATCTATCTGTCTATCTGTCTGTTCGTTCGTTCATCCATTTCTCTCTGTTCATCATTGTCTGTCTGTCCGTCTGTCTGTGTGTGTGTCTGATGTAACAGTGTGACTGCAGCATGGAGCTGTTGTTTGGCTCTCTGTGTTCAGTCACCCTGAAACAGAGAGAGAAGAGAGGAAGAGACACTCCTCTGAAACATTCATAAAGCCTGACCCTGAGGACCTGAAGCGCACACACACACACACACACACGCACACAACTTTTCAGCTCTCCTTCGTCAGCTGGACTGTGGAACTACAGTCTCTGCTTTAATAGGTTATATGATGTCTATGGTTCATTCAGTCAGGCCCTCTAATAACTTTCTTGTTTGTATGTTTTCATCCTGGAATGTGAACAAATTCCCCTTAGGGATCAGTAATGCATGTCTATATATCAGCCAGTTGACAACACACTCCTAAAACCAGAGCCCGTCAGGGGCCCAGTTTTAAGGACGGCAGAGAGGTTTTCTATTTTGAATCTTTCATGTGTCAAATCATCAGTTTGAGCTGACATGATTACCCTGTGTTTAGTTTTGTGCTAGCTCTCTAATTCACTTCATGTTCTGAAGGTGTCTGAACTTTAAAAAGTTGCCCAGGACACCGTCACCCTGTCAGCCAGAATGCCCCAGAAAGTAAAGAGCAAAAAATTACTCATAGGAGCCAGGGTTGTCAGAAATGGCCTTCAAATGTGATTAAACATCTACTTTGCTCTGTTTTCTCTTACCTATAAGGATACAAGGTATGTGTAGATACATATTTTCAAAATTGACTAATCTGTGGGTTATTTGAACAACCGATTGACTAGCTGGTCTTAAAGGGATAGTCCACTGCAAAATTGAAATCTGTGATCATTTCCTCTGCAGAACACGTTTTCGAAATATCTTCTTTTAGAATAAAATAATATGGTTTTGGATCAGTAAGGTAGTAAGTGAATGATTTTTTTTTTAAATAAACTATCCATTTAAGGATATTCTGTATAATTAGACTGACTTAGGATGATGTCTACCCAACCCGATCTGATGTGTTTCTTAGGGGGCGTTTGCATAAGATTCATTCTTGCGTTAGAAAACAGGTAGACAGAGTGCAACAGAATGGAACATAAAGCAGAGGTCTCAAGACACGTTTTTTTTTAAAGCTGAAGTGTTTTTAACTTGACACTTCATCTTAAAAAGGTTTTGTATACATAGACCAGGTTTTAAAAAATAGTGTAGACTGCAAGCAAGAGCTTGCAACCTTTTATTGTGATAAATTATAGATGGTCAACAAGCATACAGGCCAAAAAATATAACCTTTTACTGCACAAAACTTCCATAGTCTGCACAAAAAGCCCACAAATCACATATAATAAAAGAAGCATTGCTCAGAACAGATCTAATAATCAGAGAACAGAGAAAAGTGAAGTCTGACTGTAATTGTAATTCAAGCCATTTCTAGATGTTTTTCAGGTTAAAAAGGCAATTTCTAGATGTTTTTCAGGTTAAAAAAGTCACATTTTGAAAAACTTCACATTGTTGGCCCATAGTTAAAGAAACACTGATTTAAAAAGACTAGTCGACCATTGTGACCCATCTGTAATGAACACACACATGCTATTATAGAATCAAGTCTTCTGAATGCATGAAACTTGCTCACCTGTATTGACATTTAACTGTGCTCTACATACGTTTTAAGCAACATTTCAGCATTTACTAAAGCGAAACTTGTCCCTCCACATCCCGTTTGGCAATTTTAGGCCGTGTTTCATGACCCTGCAGGAGTTTGGGTAGAGAAGCGCGATGAAGAGCATGGCCCATGTGCGTGACAGAAGCGTCAGATTGTGTTTTTTGGCGCAGGCCGCTGCGCTGCGATTGGCTACCGAGAATCGGGAACGTCTCTGTAGGCTGTTCATCCATGCATGCTTAACGCACACTCCATTTGTGCGTACCCGAACGCTCACACCGAATCAACTATGAATCTGTGCACGTGTATGTTCGTCATTACTCTGAATCACGGGTAAGTACAGTATGAAACCGCAAGTGTGTAAGGTTTCATAGGCTGCATACGTGCACGCTCGTTTCCGTCGTGCACAGAGACCTGTGTATTCAGCTGCTGTCTCACAGTTCAAAGGGTTCTGCTTTCAGCAGCATGATTTTGGAATTGTCCAATCACGGCTGGGATAGCAACATCCACAGCCAATCAAACGCTCCCAGCACGCTCCTCTTCGTACCCCCATCTCATACCCAGCAACACTTGCTCTGCCAGAGTCTTTAGGTCATGGTATTGCAAACATGCGGTAGCTTCCCTATACCCTACGCTCGTTTTCTAAAAATATAGGCTGCATTTCATGCCGTCATGCTATATCTTCGGCTGTGCTGACAAAGATAGTACAGGAAGCCGAGGGTGGGGAGAGGCGAGCCGGGAAAATTGGGTTCCTGGATGGATTTGACGAACAGGAAATGACTGAAGCTAGTGTAACAATTCTATCGCCTGTGGCAAAGCGTAGAGCGGAGAAGTGCAGCGCCGACGCACACACCAGAGAAGCGCGCACACGTACACATGATCGCCTCAGCAGTTTGTTACTTCCTTGTTTAAGAAAGACCCCCCTCCTTCCCTCCCCATTCCCAGCGGACCCCAGGGCTCTCAGTCTGTCTACAGGATAACAACATCTTATCTTCTCTGTTCTCCTCTCTTCTCCTCCCCCATCCCCGGCTCCTTCTCTCCTCCATCCCTCGCTCCCCCTCACCATCATCCCATCAGCATTTCCGCAGTGACTCCTCATTCTTACCCTCCGCTTTTATCTCTTAGTCACTTTCTTCGTTCCGCCATCCCGCGCTCCCTCGTTCCGCTAACAATGAAAGGCAAGAGGGCGGGTTTCTCTCCTCCTTTGTCCTCGTTTTTCTGTCTTGCCACTTTCATCTTTTATCGTGTCATGTTTTTTTCTTGATTTGCAGTATTTATGTAGCTGCTGCTGCGTCAGAGAGATGCATTAACGCGCGCTTCACGGGGGAGAGACAAGATGGCTGACGCAGGCGCTCGTCGTGTCTTTCAAACATAGCGGTTGATCTAGAATCTCCTAGGCCTGTAAACGTTAAATTCAGTATTCCACCTACCTTCAGTGTGTAACCTGTGACTGACACCTTTGCTGTTTATATCGAGCCCTGAAAAGCTAAACATCGATGTGCAAGCTAATTACGTACTAAAAACTGTTTGCAGGATCTCTATAATTACTGAGCAACACTCTTGATTTGTCATTGAAAACAGAGGTTATTGGGTTCACAAACAGCATTTTGCCCACAAGCCACCAAATTGGACAAAAAGAAAAGATTGTTTCTAAATTAAGATCCCCCCCTCGTCTTTTTTGGGGTTCAGTCTGCAATGGGCACGTGCCTCTCGGGGGGTGACCTCGACCCCGGCCCCTCCCCAACGAGGGGGGCTCATTACAGTTTGTCAATCAGCTATAGGGGGAGGGGCAAACAGAGGTCATTTATGGAGAGTAGATGAGAAACGGTTGAAGAAATGATGCTTTTTGATTAAAAAGGGGTGTAAACCATTTGTTTACTGAAGAAACTGAGCTTATCTTTCATTCATATTGGACCAATTTGGATGTTTTCTGTTGTTTTTGCTTTGTTTTTAAGCCCAATGTAATGTGTTATTTTACATACACTACTGTTAAGTTTGGGGTTTGTAAGATTTCTTATTTTTGAAAGAAATTGAATAAGAATTTTAAAACATTTTCAAATAGAGAACAGTGATCCTAAATTGAAATGATGTTTCATTATATTACCATTTTAACTGCATTTTTCAGTAGATAAATGCAGGCATAAACATAAAAGACAAATACTACTCTGTTCATATCTTAGCTCTCAAGAAAAAGGTACAAATGCTGTCACTGTGGCAGTACCATTTCAAAGGGTACTAATATGCATCATTTAAGGATAATGTACAAAGCAGTACCATCCAGTGACACCCTTTGTACTTTTTTTTTAAATGTACACTACCAGTCAAAAGTTTTTGAACAGTAAGATTTTTAATGTTTTTTTTTTTTTTTAATAATCTCTTCTGCTCACCAAGCCTGCATTTATTTGATCCACAATACAGCAAAAGCAGTAATATTGTGAAATATTTTTACTATTTAAAATAACTTCTTTCTATCTGAATATATTTTAAAATCAAATTCCTGTGATCAAAGGTAAACTTTCAGCATCATTACTCTAGTGTTTAGTATCACATGATCCTTCAGAATGTCAAATGTTAAATTGACCAAGTGATGATAAAGACATTTATAATGTTGCAAAAAAAATATTCTACTCAGATGTTTTCAGCATAATAATAAATCAGAATATTAGAATGATTTCTGAAGGATCATGTGACTGGAGTAATGCTAAAAAAAAATCAGCATCATTCCATAGGAATGAATTACGTTTATATATATTGATCAATTAATTTATATATTAATCAAAATATACTGAAATAGAAAACAGTTATTTTAAATAGTAAAAATATTTCAAAATGCTACTGTTTTTGCTGTACTTTGGATCAAATAAATGCAGGCTTGGTGAGCAAAAGAGATTCATTTATAAAACAATGAAAAATTCTTACTGTTCAAAAAAAATTGACTAGTAGTGTATATATATTCATGGATTATGTTAAACTACCATTCAAAAGTTTGAGGCTGGTAGTGTATATAATAGTTTTACACTGCTAGTCTAAAGATGACAGCCAGCACAACATAAACAAAAATTACTAAGTGCCCCTTTAACGCAGCACCATTGCTATTTTGTTTTTATTTTTTTGTTGTCTACTTGTTTTTAAATTTGTAGTACAACGAATAGCATGACAGAAAATGTAGGGAGAGGGAACTGGGATTGAGATCTGGATTCAAACCTGCATCCCTGCAAGCACAATGGCTCTTACTGTCATGAACATTTGCACTACTCACTGTGCCATGGCTCCGACACTTCAGTTCCCCGTCTGTCGTTCACGTTCGACGTTGTGTCGAAGTGACGACTAGGGGTCGCTCTTGAGAGCCCGAATACCTCTGACAGCTTTGAGAAAAGGCCAATGAGAATTGGTATGCAGTATTTGCATAGCCCGCTCCGCCCCGGAGATCCGGGCATAAGAGGGGGGGGCTAGGCAACACTCATTGTTCTGTTTCTTCGGAGCCGAATGCAGCGTCTCTTCATTGAGAAGCAGCGTTACTCACCTCTCTCGTCGTTGGATCTACGGCACGGGCAGCGGTCTCTTCCTTCTCGAACGCAGTAGCAGTGAGAGTCCCCTGGGTGCTTCGACGGCGAATCTTGAAGAGCAGATTTCCTCTTAATAAAATCTAAAGAGCAAATTTCTCTAAAAGAGTGCAGACACGGTGGGTTTGTGTGTTTACTATGCCTTTCCTTCCGTGTCCTTCTGGTTGCGGCTTCTTTCTCTCCCAAAACGATCGGCACGAGCTCTGTCTTCAATGTTTGGGTCGTGACCATGCTGAAGCAGCGTTCGGCGAGGGCGGATGTCCTGCTTGCGAGGACATGCCCCTCAGCACACTTCGTTCGCGAGTCGCGTTCTTTACTAAAAGACCGCGGCTCGCATCAACCGCTACCGCGGCTCGTCCTTCTACTTCCGGGTACGAGGCTGCCGCGGCGCGTGTTGATGAAGAGCGAGAGAGCGCGAGCGTTTCGCCGGGTAATTCCCCGCGTCCCTCGCGCTCTGTGTGTCTGCCGGTCGAGCTTTCGGATGACTTTGAAAACTCGTCTCAGTACGGGTTGGATTGGTTATTCGGGGCTCCTGCGGGGGAGGAAGAAGTGTCTGCAGCATCGGAGAGTGGGCAGCCATCTGAAGCAGACGCGCTATCTGAGGCACCCGCTGCGGGGGCGGGTTCTCAGTCAGTAGCAGACGCGGAAATGGCGGCCATGCTCGAACGGGCGGCCAAAGCAATCGGGATTGAGTGGAAGTCTCCGCCCCATCCTGAGCGCTCACGGCTGGATGATTGGTATCTGGGTAACGACCGTGGTTCTCGGCCACGTTCTACCCCAGTTCCTTTCTTCCCGGAAGTGCATGAGGAACTGACTAAGTCGTGGAAGGCTCCTTTTTCAGCCAGAACGCGTCTTAGCGGTTCTTCCTCTCTCACCACCCTCGATGGAGGTCCAGCGAAGGGGTATACGGAGGTTCCCGCCGTGGAGCGTGCGATCGCGGTGCATCTTTGCCCGCAGACCGCCGCCACCTGGCGGGACCGCCCAAAACTCCCGTCCAGGGCATGTAAGGCTTCTTCCGCTCTCGTGGGGAAGGCTTATGCTGCTTCTGGACAAGCTGCGTCCGCCCTTCACGCTATGGCCGTCCTGCAGGTCTATCAGGCCAAGGTTCTTAGCGAGTTGCACGAGGGTGTTCCCAAACCAGAGCTTTTGCAGGATCTGCGCTCGGCGACTGACTATGCTCTACGAGCTACGAAGGTCACGGCGCAGGCTCTGGGGAGGGCGATGTCCACTATGGTGGTCCAGGAGCGCCACCTTTGGCTGAATCTGGCGGAAATGAAGGACGCTGAGAAGGTTCGCTTTCTTGACGCCCCCATTTCTCAGGCTGGTCTCTTTGGCGACACTGTCGAGGAATTTGCACAGCAGTTCTCCGCAGTGAAGAAACAGACGGAGGCTATCAAACACATCTTGCCTCGTCGGGCGCCGCCCCCCGGGCCCGCACCCCCGAGGCAGCAGCCTCCGCCTGTTTCACGCCGAGGACGACCGCCTTCCAGACCGGCTCAGGGCCCGCCACAGGCTGGTCCTGCACCTAAACCAGCCTTGCGGTCGAGCTCTCGCAAGAAGGTGGCGCCGTTAGCTCAGTCTCAGGCCGCTAAGAACCCTCGTCAGGCTTCGAAGCGTTCCTGAAACGAGCAGCCCGGAGGAGAGAGATCTGCTGACCTGTCTGGATCCACACTCGGCGAGGGGACGAGTGTGGGTTTCGGCTCCACCCCGGCTGTCTGCCTCTCGGCAGACGGCCACCACATGGTCAATAAAAGAGCAATTTTCTTCTCTGGGCGAAAAAAAAAATCTATGTGACTGCGTCCCTCCGGGGTACCCAGCCACTAAAACATGTCAAAGCATGCTCAACCGCAGGGCCTGCGCTTCGGCATGCTTTGACGAATCAAGTGCATCCATCAGTCGATCCCCTGAGCTCAGGCGATCTTCTGATGGATCCTTGTCTGTCGGTTCCGATGGTCGATCCTCCCATGGCTGGGTCCCTCCGGGGTACCCAGCCACCAAAACACATCAAAGCATGCTCAACCGCAAAACTTGCGCTTCTGCATACTTTGACAGAGAAACAAGCGCATCCGTCAGTCGATCCCCTGAGCTCAGGCGATCTTCTCACGGATCCTTGTATGTCGGTTATGGCGATCAAAGCACCTTGTGTCCTCCGGGACAGCACGCCCCCGAACAAAGGGCTTTCACCACAACTCAGTCACACCGTACCCACCCGAGGTACGTCGGTGGTCCCCCTGAGACCGTTGGCAGAGAGTTTTACAGCTTGGCTCGAGATACCCAACCTCTCTCGCTGGCTTCTCAGAACCATCCGACTCGGCTATGCTATCCAATTCGCACGCAACCCGCCCAAGTTCAGCGGCATCTTCTCTACCGCGGTTCGGGACGAGAATGCTGCGGTTCTTCGGGCGGAGATCGCGACCCTTCTGGTGAAGGACGCGATAGAGCCGGTCCCCTCGGCCGACATGAAGAAAGGGTTCTACAGCCCCTACTTCATTGTACCCAAGAAAGGTGGCGGTTTAAGACCAATCCTGGATCTGAGGATTCTGAATCGGGCCCTTCACAAGCTCCCCTTCAGAATGCTAACGCTCAAACGCATTCTCACGTGCATCAGATTCCAGGATTGGTTTGTGGCGATAGACCTGAAAGACGCGTACTTTCATGTCTCGATTCTTCCAAGACACAGGCCCTTCCTGCGGTTTGCCTTCGAAGGTCGAGCATTTCAGTACAAAGTCCTTCCATTTGGGCTCTCCCTGTCTCCCCGCGTCTTTACGAAAGTCGCAGAGGCAGCCCTTGCCCCTCTCCGGGAGAGGGGCATCCGCATTCTCAATTACCTCGACGACTGGCTGGTCATAGCACACTCTCAGGAGTTGGTATGCAAACACAGGGATGTGGTTCTCAACCATCTGGCCCATCTGGGGTTTCGGGTCAACTGGGAAAAGAGCAAGCTCGCCCCGGTACGGAGCATCTCTTTTCTCGGTATACAACTAGACTCGGTTGCCATGAGTGCACGGCTCTCCCCGGAGCGTGCACAGTCAGTGCTGAGCTGCGTCCAGAAGCTCTCACGCAGCCCGACGGTCCCCCTCAAACAATTTCAGAGGCTCCTGGGTCACATGGCATCCGCAGCCGCCGTCACGCCGCTGGGCCTGATGCACATGAGACCGTTACAACACTGGCTGCGTTCCCGAGTCCCGAGATGGCCATGGCGCCAGGGTTCATACCGGGTGCACGTCACACCCGTATGTCTAAAAACCCTCGGTCCTTGGAAAGACATTTCGTTCCTACGGGCCGGGGTGCCCTTAGGACAAGTGTCCAGGCGCATTTTGGTTACGACAGATGCATCCAACACAGGCTGGGGCGCCGTATGCAATGGGCAAGCAGCTGCAGGGCTCTGGTCGGGCCCTCGGCTGCATTGGCATATCAATTGCCTCGAGCTGCTGACAGTGTTTTTGGCCCTGAAGAGGTTCCGACCTTTGGTTCAGGGCAAACACGTGCTGGTCCGCACAGACAGCACTGCGACTGTAGCCTACATCAATCACCAGGGCGGTGTACGCTCCTTTCGCATGTCACAGCTAGCCCGCCATCTCCTCCTTTGGTGTCGAAACAATGTCAAGTCTCTACGAGCCACCCACATACCGGGCGAACTCAATTGGGTAGCGGACGCGCTCTCCCGACAGACTTCGCTTCGGGGCGAGTGGAGACTTCACCCTCAGACGGTTCAGCTGATCTGGAGTCTTTTCGGTCAGGCCCAGGTCGACCTGTTTGCCTCGATAGAGAACACTCACTGCCAGTTGTGGTACGGTCTGTCCGAGGCGCCCCTCGGCACAGATGCACTGGCACACAGCTGGCCTCAGGGCCTCCTCAAGTATGCGTTTCCACCAGTGAGCCTAATTGCACAGACCCTGTGCAAAGTCAGGGAGGACAGAGAACAGATCCTGCTGGTGGCCCCCTACTGGCCCAACAGGGTTTGGTTCTCAGAGCTGGTGCTCCTCTCCCCCGTTCCTCCCTGGCGCATTCCCCTGAGGAAGGACCTCCTTTCACAGGGGAAGGGCACGATATGGCACCCGCGCCCAGATCTCTGGAACCTCCACGTATGGTCCCTGGACGCGACCAGGAGGATTTCAGAGATCTCCCACTGGCAGTGGTAAACACTCTGTTGCAGTCGAGAGCTCCTTCCACGAGGCGGCTCTACGACCTCAGATGGCGCAAATTCACAAACTGGTGTTCCTCCCGGGGGGAGAACCCACGGAGATGTGGCATCCGAACGGTGCCTTCCTTCCTCCAAGGAGGACTGGATAGACACCTTTCTGCTTCAACACTTAAGGTCCAGGTAGCCGCTATTGCCGCTAACCACGACCTGGTGGAAGGTAGATCGGTTGGGAAGCACAATTTGGTTATACGATTCCTTAAAGGTGCACGCAGGCTGAACCCCGTCAGACCGCGCCTTGTCCCCTCTTGGGATCTGTCTGTGGTCCTCCGGGGCCTACAGTCAGATCCCTTTGAGCCGCTCCAGTCAGTCGAACTCAGTGCTCTCTCCCAAAAGACGGCTCTCCTGACTGCGCTCACATCGATCAAAAGAGTGGGAGACCTCCAAGCCCTCTCCGTCAGTGACTCGTGCCTCGAATTCGGGCCGGCTAACTCTCACGTTATCCTGAGACCCCGGCCCGGTTATGTGCCCAAAGTGCCCACCACTCCCTTCAGGGACCAGGTGGTCACTCTGCAAGCTATCCCTTCTCAGGAAGGCGACCCCAACCTCTCCTTGTTATGCCCAGTCCGTGCCCTGAGCATTTACTTGGAACGTACTGAAAGCTTCAGACGGTCGAGTCAGCTCTTTGTCTGTTTTGGAGGACAGCAGAAGGGGAAAGCTGTCTCCAAACAAAGAATTTCCCACTGGATTGTGGATGCGATTCGTTTGGCCTACCAGGCCACAGGGGTGCCCTGCCCGCTGGGGGTGCACGCCCACTCCACCAGGGGCGTCGCAGCGTCGGTTGCGCTGGCGAACGGGATCTCTTTAACAGACATTTGCAGAGCTGCAGGTTGGGCTACACCTAACACGTTTGCCAGGTTCTACAATCTGCGTGTAGAACCAGTCTCTTCGGGAGTCCTGAACGCAAGCCCAGTAACTCCTGAAGCTGACACGGTGTAGAAGCTTGCTGAAGCGTCGTTCCCCACGGGTGATGACGCTTCCCCAGTTCAGTAAGTTTCCTGGCGTGAACCCTGAACGACAATTTCCATCATGTTGCACCCGCAACGTAGCTATGTTCAGCGGAGGAACTAGCTATCAGAATCTAATATGAGGTTAGGTTGCCTCTTGTGAACTCTCATATTAGGTTGGTGCCCCACATGTAGTGGCTCCTAATGCGGCCCCATGTGTGTATCTCCACCTATACTCCCAGAGATGCGGTGTTTCCCTTAAGACAAAACTTGTCTCCGACCCTGAGCTCAGCAGTCTCTCCTCATGCGGAGCCTGCCTCAGGATCGTCCCCTTGTTGTGCTCCCCTAGTGCGAGCCCTCAAGTGTATTCTCCACACAAATACCTCCCTCCGGGCAGGGTGTGGTCTCCGTAGTGCCCATCCCCCCCCGGGGAGGACGGACACTGGCCCAATGTTCTCCAAGATATTCAACCAAAGGTGAGGAAAGGCTGGCTGAAGCTCTTGGGCATTGGAAGGTCACGTAGAGGTGAGTGACATTTATCTAACACGCAAGACCTGTTAATATTTGCACTCCATGCACTCGTGACGCGGTCCGCTGGTTGTGGCGTTTTCAACTGGGACCCCTAGTCGTCACTTCGACACAACGTCGAACGTGAACGACAGACGGGGAACGTCTTGGTTACGTATGGTAACCCTCGTTCCCTGATGGAGGGAACGGAGACGTTGTGTCCCCCTTGCCACAACCTCGGACCGCCTCTGAGTGTAGCCGGGTGCTTCGGCTCCTCAGATCAGAACAATGAGTGTTGCCTAGCCCCCCCCTCTTATGCCCGGATCTCCGGGGCGGAGCGGGCTATGCAAATACTGCATACCAATTCTCATTGGCCTTTTCTCAAAGCTGTCAGAGGTATTCGGGCTCTCAAGAGCGACCCCTAGTCGTCACTTCGACACAACGTCTCCGTTCCCTCCATCAGGGAACGAGGGTTACCATACGTAACCAAGACGTTTTGTTTTCAATTTTTCACCATTAGGTCTGAATACCAACAACAAAAATTTGTTTGCCACAAATTATTTTACAGATCTATTTTTAACATTCATTTATAGATCTTTTCAGCAAAATGAGGAAAAAAATTGGTCATTTTTTTAATCAGATAAATATTAGTAGATACATATTAAAAATACACATATGTTCAAAACATATTACATTAAACCATGCATTTTTATTTGTAAGGAGAGTGTAAGAATGTGTGTGTGCAAAAGAACGAGGTTGTGAGCTTGTGTGTGTATGTGTGTTACATAAGAGGTGTAAAAATAGACCCAGCTCTGCACCATTCCTCTTAGTTGGCTGCTCTCGCACGCACACTGCTTCACCGTACCCACAGGGCACACACAACAGTGCTCTGAACAACCCCTCACACACATACATTCCCTGCATCATACACACAACATACACACGCTCGCTAAAGCATCACACGTGCACCTTCACACACACAAAAGATGGACATACTCCATCAACTTAGTAAACAAACACAATAGCCAAACTCCCTTAATAAAATCCGAAAACATTATACATGTCAATTTGTGTGTCTTCTTTTCGCCATACATTTGAGCCTCGTCAGTGTTCTGAAATTGTTTTAGCCATAGACACTGAGAGGAACTACGACCATGGAAGCACAAGCTGCAGGGTCCGTGAGTGTAGCGATAAACCCAGCAAACTGAGATTCAGAGCCATCAGTGTGACACATGATTGACATTGGGTGACAGTGAAAATGTAGCTTTTGGGAGATCTCTGGTGTCAGTTCACAGGCTTCACAACATAAACACACTATGGATTTTTGTCATTTTAATTTAAAGGGATATTTCACCTAAAAAGAAACTTTTTGTTCTGATTTGCTCACCCTCATGTCGTTTCAAACCTGTATGCTGTTCACTCTCAGGAAAAACAGGTACGTCTGTCACTGGGGTGGCAAATTTTTAAAGCGTATACCTTTGCACCTTTTAGGTACAAATATGTACTTTTAAGGTAGAATTAAAGGTTTGTTTTAAGATATTTTCCAAAGAATAGTTTGAATTAACCACAAGCTGAAAACTCCAAAAAATAACAAAAAGCACCAAGAAATACACTACCAGTCAAAAGTTTTTGAACAGTAAGATTTGAATATTTTTTACAGATGTCTATTCTGCTCACCTAGCATATTTCATCCAAAGTACAGCAAAAACCGTAACATTTTTAAATATTTTTAATTTTTAAAAATAACTATAAAATAAATTATTAAACTATAAATAAATTATATACAGTTATATTATATACACTACCAGTCAAAAGTTTTTGAACTGTAAGATTTTTAATGTTTTTAAAGAAGTCTCTTTTGCCTGCATTTATTTGATCCAAGATACAGAAAAACAGAAACATTTAGAAATAGTTTTACTATAATGCATGTATTTTAAAATGTAACTTATTCCTGTGATCAAAGCTAAATTTTCAGCATTATTACTCCAGTTTTCAGTGTCATGTGATCCTTCAGAAATAATTCTAATATGCTGATTTGCTGCTCAAGAAACATTTTTTATTATTATCAATATTTAAAACAGTTGGGTACATTTTTTCAGGATTCTTTAATGAATAGAAACATCCAGAGATCAGCAATTATCTGAAAATATACTATACCTTTCAAAAGCTTGGAGTCAGTATCTTTTTTTTCTTTTTTTGGGAAAGAAATTTTAGAAATTAAAACTTTTATTTAGCAAGGGTGCTTTAAATTGATCAAAAGTGATGATAAAGACATTTATAATTACAAAAATAACAAAAAAAATTAGAAAAATTACAAAAAGGTTTCTATTTCAGATACATGCTGTTCTTCTGAACTGTCTATTCATCAAAGAAACCTGAAAAAAAATACTACTCAGCTGGATCATGTAACTGGAGTAATGATGCTAACAGTTCAGCTTTGAAATCAGTTATTTTAAATAGTAAAAATATTTCACAATTTTACTGTTTTTGCTGTACTTTGGATCAAAAAAAAAATCTTAAAAAAACACCCATTAAAAATCTTACTGTTCAAAAACTTTTGACTGGTAGTGTATAATTCACATTCTGACGAAAACCAATAAATGGCCAATATTAAAATGTTATACTGTTTTGAAAAGTGAAATCAGTCATTTTAAATGCTATAAGTGAATTAAAACCTCACACCATTATAATGTATAATGTTATTTTAGAGATTTGCTGAAGATTATATTTAAAAGTATTATTACATTATATTTACTGTTAAATTGTAGTGTTTTTAAGATGAATTTACATGACAGCCGAGGTAATTTAATGAAATATCCAATATCAACCAATAATGGAAAAAAATAAAATGTTCTTTTTGGGGGTGAACTGTCCCTTTAAGTAACATCTGTGTTTATTTCTAGTTACTTGAGAACTAAAGTCCCTCAAGCCCTTTTCAAAAAACCTGAACAGTAATAAATATGTGATTTTCATCTCATCCTTTTCATTCACCCTTCCAAATCTGTTTTTTTCCCCCTCTTCTTAATCGTCATCTCACCAGGAGAGCCATATAAGTGCTGATATTTGAAATGTCTGGATTGGTCTAAGTAGCCTTAGAGGATTGGTATCTGTCTGAATGATGCTGCGTGTGTGTGCTTTCACGTGTGTGTACAGCTTATTCACTCACAAGTACACATAGTGAATCTTTCCCTCCATCTAAAGCAAAGGGTGACGCTTCTTGACCTCTGCATTAACAGAAATAGTTTTCCTGCGGGAGAGCCATGTTATGGAGAGAGAGGGAGACTGTGTGTGACATTTATGGAGTCAGCTTCTGCCCAGCTCTCTGCTCTCACCCTGTTTGTGCGCTGACGACACATCTGTGGCGTTCTCTGCTCTCGGTTCATGTGCGGAGTTTGTGCGTTGTGAGGAGAGATTCTGTATATTATTCAGCTTGAACAGGGAGGATCATCAATAATAACTAAGCCCTGTGATGGAGGCTGAAAAAAGAAGCGCTTCTCTGTCTCGGGTGGAGTACATTGAGTACTCATCGTTCCCTTTTTGTTTTTAACTCTTTTTTTACTCATATGAGAAGAGTTGATATAAGGGTTTTGATGTACAGCAACCCTAAAAAGTATTCGGACACTTAAGCCACACTTAAAAATGTCTGAATGCCATTGCTACACTACCAGGTTTTTTTGTAAAATAATTCTCAAACCTGCATTTATTTGATCCAAAATACAGGAAAGGCAGTTATATTGTGAAATATTTGTATTATTGTAAATAAGTGCTTTCTATTTGAATATATTTTAAAATGTAATTTATTACTGTGACCAAATCTACATTTTCAGCATGATTACCCTAGTCTTCAGTGTCACATGTTCCTTTAGAAATCATTCTAGTATGCTGATTTGCTGTTCAAGAAACATTTATTATTATTACTATCAATATTTAAAATATTTAAAACGGTTACATTTTTCACTTTGAAAAATAGAAAGATCCAAAGATCAGCATTTATCTGAAATAAAAAGCTTTTGTAAATTTTGTAAAATTATACACTAGACCATTCAAAAGCTTGTTTTTTAGGAAAGAAATTATAGAAATTAATTAATATAGAAAAGATTTCTATTTTACATAAATGCTATTTTCTATTTTACAAAAATTCAGCTTTGAAATCACAGAAATAAATAACATTTTTAAATATATTCATATAGAAACAGTTATATTAAATAGTACAAATATTTCAAAATGTTACTGTTTTGCAAAAAAAAAAATTAAAACATTCAATTCTTACCGTTCAAAAACTTTTGACTGGTAGTGTATATATAACAAAATATCAAACTAAAAAGATTTTATTAAAAAAACACAGAAACACTTTATATTTCACATTAATATATATTTTTTAATGAATAGTGCTTTTGTAAAGTTTGGGAACACGATTTTTTAATAGTTAGGTAATACTTTATTCAGCAAAAATGCATTAAATTGTTCAAATATGACAGTAAATACATATATAAAGCACAGCTGTTTTCAACACACAATGTTATACATAATATTAATTATAAATCTTTAAATTATTTTATATTAAATTATTTTTCAGAAATCATAGATCAGAGTAATGCCTGCTGAAAATTCAGCTTTGCCATCACAGGAATAAATTACATTTTAAAATATATTCAAAGAGAAAAGATTTATAAGAGAGTAAAAGAGTAATAATGTTTCACAATATTAATGTTTTATAAAAGCAGCCTTGGTGAGCATAGGGGACTTAAAAAAACTCTTAGAACTCTTACAAATCCCAAACTTTTGAATGTTAATGTATACTTTTGAAAATGCAGACTTAAAGTATGTTGACAAACGTCGGTGGATCATGTCTGTAGTTGTTCCTGCATCATTTGATTGCAGATGGTAAATGTTTGGTTTGATATTTTGCCTGTGCAGTGGCGAGTGTTAATTAAGTGTCTAAATCCAAATTTTCTTCCTAGAAATGTTTTCCAGTATAAGTTGGCTGTGTGATGTGTTTGGTTGCTGTGATAACACTCAGGCCTCAGGGTCACAGGGAAGGTCAGTGACTGTCGCTTTGGCACTTTGGATGACCAGCCAATCAGAATGCAGCACTTTGGCCTTTGAAGAGGGAGAGCTACAGAAGGCACTGTGCGGTACAGAGCTCATGGCAAGATGGCCGACATCCAGTTCTGCAGAAAAAGACAGTAAATTCGCTGTGGAGAAAAATGACTAGGGAATACTGGAAAACACAAACATGTTTCTATATATTAACAAGGGGGAGATTATTCAAAGACTGTCTGTCCTTTTTTGCGGTAATATCAGAATAGAATTGGATGTTGCTTGCTAATATTAGAAACGTCATTGAAAAGATTGATGTATATAGTTATCTGACAGGACTGTGAATTCCTGAGGTGTGAGTTTTTTTTTAAAGGGGTCTAAAGCATTTATTTCTGTGTGAATTTTTTTTAGGAATGGCACAGGGGAATGATCATGGCACGCAGTATCGTTCTGCCATCTACACCTACAGCCCAGAACAGCAAGAGCTGGCCATGAGAAGCAAGCATATGTACCAGGAGGTGCAGTATCTCGAAACACACACACAGACAAACTTTCCATTGAATTCTGTTGCTTTTATAATGAGTTAATGATATTTTATAACCTCTGGTCTTACCCTCTTCAAATGTAACCATAATAGAACATTTTTTTATTTTTAGATTTTTCCGTGAGATTTCATTATTTATTACTACTTCTTAAGATTTCATGATGTTTTTTTTTTTATATATATTACTTATATAAATGGGGACATATCATAGACTTTTTGTTTTTGGTGTATATACACTACCACTCAAAAGTTTTTGAACTGTTTTTTTAAAGAAGTCTCTTTTGCTCACCAAGCCTGCATTTATTTGATCCAAAGTACAGCAAATCTTTTGAAATAATTTTACTATAATGAATATATTTTAAAATGTAATTTATTCCTGTGATCAAATTAAATTTTCAGCATCATTACTCCAGTCGACAGTGACACGTGATCCTTCAGAAATCATTATAATATGCTGATTTGCAAAACATTTATTATTATTATTATTATTGTTATTATTATTATCAATATTTAAAACAGTTTTTCAGGATTCTTTGATGAATAGAACGATTTAAAGATCAGCATTTATCTGAAATAAAAAGCCTTTGTAACATTATACACAGTATTTTTGTTGTTGTTGTTTAGGGGTTCAAAGAAATTATAGTCAATTGAATAATTAAATTATGGATGACTGGTCAAAAGTGATGATAAAGACATTTATGATGTTACAAAAGATTTCTATTTCAGATAAATGCTGTTCTTCTCAACTTTATATTCATCAAAGAAACTTGAAACAATTCTACTCAGCTGTTTTAAACACATTAATACCAATACATGTTTTCTGAGCAGCAAATCAGAATATTAAAATGATTTCTCAAGGATAATATGATCGGAGTAATGATGCTAAAAATTCAGCTTTGAAATCACAGGAATAAATTACATTTTAAAATACATCCAAATAGACAGCAGTTATTTTAAATAGTAAAATAAAGCCAGTAAAAGAAATGAGCCAAGCCAAGATGCATTAAATTGATCAAAAAGGACATTTGTAATGTTTCTACTTTTAAATAAAAGCCATTCTTTTGAACTCTCTATTCATCAAAGAATACTGAAAAAAAATGTTTCACGGTTTCCACATATGTTTTAAAAAGATCCATTTTCAACATTCATGATGGTGATGATGATGATCACCAAAACAGCATATTGATATGATTTTTGAAGACTAATAACTGCTGTAAATTCAGTTTTGCCATCACAGGAATAAATTAAATTTAAAATCTATTAAAATTAACGTTTTAAATTCTAATAATATTTTACAGTACTACTGTAGATTTATTGTATTTTTGGGCAATTAATGCAGCCTTTGTGAACATAAATGTCTTTCAAAAACATACAAACCCCCAAATGTTTCACAAATAATGTAAATACAGAAATTAATGTATGTTCAGAAGATATAACCACAGATTAAAACCATTGATTTTCTTTTATTCCCCGTCACATCTCCAGAAGCTTTTTTGTCTCATTTCCAACCTCTCTTTTTCATTCTTTGCTGCTCTCAAACTGTCCACTGTCAAACGCTGACCGCCCACACCTGTCAGAAAGATGCGCTTGCGGATGCTCATGAACGCAGCTCATCTGGATGGCTGGAATGTTTTCCCTGTCAAACTAGCGTGATGCTGCTTTGTTTTGTGAGAAGTGAGCTTGGGTAACTATCACTGTGGTAACCCTTTGCTCCTCATGTCATCGGACTTGCTTCTAGGGCTCAGATGTGATTTGGGGGTGAAGGGAATGAGGCGTGGGCAGGGAGGTTGGGTGACCCCTATTGGCCTTGGCCCTGTGTGCATCAGGGTGAAAGGTCAGGCTTGCGGGAGGCAGCTGTGGTTAAAAGGACGCAATCAGATCAGGGGACCGAAACGGACATGCTGTTGATGTCCCCAGTGACCCCGCAAGCTAAAATGTACACACACACAGAAGGGGTTGCACCCCACATGTCAGCAAGGGTTAAACTGGGCTGGAACTAGGGCTGGGCGATAAAGCGATGATGATAATTATCGTGAATTAAGTTTCCTTGATAAAACGATAACAGGTTTGATGTAATGTAACAAAATAGCGCTACTCATTTGAAGCGTGCCACACAGACTATTTATCCACTCGGCTCAAAAGTTCAACAGCGCACTGAGGAAATGCGTTTACTTGCTGATAAGTCTTGAGCACTAAACAGGAGTATTGGAAAAGGATACTTTTAAATGTAATGCATTACAATATTGCGTTACTCCCTAAAAAAGTAACTAATTAAGTTACTTAGTTACTTTTTATTGAAAGTAATGCGTTACGTTACTTTTGTGTTACATTTGCTTTGCTTTTTAAATCTGGGCAGGGCTTGCTTGTTTGTTTTTAATATAAAAAGTTTGATTTTTAGCAAATGTAAAAGCCCTTTCACACCAAAAAGTAAAATCTGAAGGAAAAGTAAATTCATGTCTGTATAGTAGAACTGTAGGAAAAGGAAGTTCAGCACTCTTCAGCAATGAGAAAAATGAAGCACAAATGTTAATCTAAAGTAAGTTTTGCTTATTAGTATGGTTGAATTGGATCAACAAATGCAGCAGCAAAGACATTGGTTAATAAAATGGGATTAAATACATAAAGGAAACAAAAAGTAACTCAGATATTTTCTTGTAAATGAAAAAGTAAAGTTACTTTACTAGTTACTTGCAAAAAAGTAATCTGATTATGTAACTCACGTTACTTGTAATGCGTTACCCCCAACACTGCTAAAGAGTGCTGTGAGATCCAGTGTAAAGCACTCAAATTCAGCGTGGTACACACATGACTGTGATTTAAATTAGTTAAAACCGGATGAAACAGCACTGACAAACAGGAAAAACACTGTGCGCAATGATATAGTCAGAAGGCTTTTCAAACTACAAATCGTTCATCATTTCCCATGGATTTACTGTAGTAACACTAACTGCACCATGGTGTTGTGGCAGAAATGTGGGATATTCATAACGAATTGTATTATTTATGTAGACTGTTAGTAATGGAATATAATTACAGTATTTTTTTATGATTGTGCTGTAGCGTTTGTGCATACTAAATGTATTTAGACTACAGATTTGCATACAAATACCTAGAAACCATATACAATTGAGGTCAAAAGTTTACAGAATCTGCAAAATGTTAATTATTCTACCAAAATAAGAGGGGCCGTACAAAATGCATGTAAGTTTTTATTTAGTACTGACTTGAATAAGATATTTCACATAAAAGACATTGTAACATTTCTAAAATATTTACATTAATAAAAAATGACCCTGTTCAAAAGTTTACATACACTTGATTCTTAATACTGTGTTGTTACCTGAATGATCCACAGCTGGTTTGTTTAGTGAAAGTTCACGAGTCCCTTGTTTGTCCTGAACAGTTAAACTGCCCGCTTATCTTCAGAAAAAAAATTCTGGTCCCACAAATTCTTATTATTTGAGATCCATCTTGTCACACCGAGGACAACTGAGATACTCAAATGCAACTATTACAGAAGGTTCAAATGCTCGTTGATGCTTCAGAAGAAGACACAATGCATTAAGAGCTGGGGGTGAAAACTTTTGAATTTAAAGATTAGGGTAAATGTAACTTATTTTGTCTTCTGGAAAACATGTACATATTTTCTGTAGTGTCTAAAGGGCAGTGCTAAATGGAAAAAAAAGATATTTAGGCAAAATAAGAAAACTGTACACATTTTCATTCTGTTTAAAAAGTTTACATCCCTCGCTCTTTATGCATCATTTTTCCTTCTGGAGTATCAGTAAGCGTTTGAACCTTCTGTAAATAGCTGCATATGAGTCCCTCAGTTGTCCTCAGTGTGAAAAGATGTATCTCAGAATCATACAGTCATTGTTGGAAAGAGTTCAAATACACAAAAATCCTGAAAAACCAAAGAATTTGTGGGAACAGCAGGCAGTTTAACTGTTCAAGACAAACAAGGGACTCATGAAGAACTATCACTAAACAAACACACAGCTGTGGATCATACAGGCAACACAGTATTGAGAATTAAAGTGTATGTAAACTTATGAACAGAGTAATTTTTATAAATCCAACTACTATTTTCTTATGTTGACTATATGTAAACACCTTTTATGTGAAATATTTTATTCAGGTCAGTAATAAATAAAAAATAACATGCATTTTGTATGATCCCTCTTATTTTGGTAAAATAATTAACATTTTGCAGATTTCTGCAAGGTGTTTTTAACTTTTGACCTCAACTGTAGTTACATTTTTAAATTGCAACTACAGTTGAGGTCAAACGTTTACATACTATTTAAATACTATTGAGGTTTTAACTACTACTATGGAAGACCAATGGTTAATTTTAATAAAACTCAAACAGTCTGAATAATTTTAATTTCGCTATATAAAAATTAGGTTGTAACAATTTTTACAAAAGTTTTTAACAGTGAACCTAAATGTAAAGGTACTACTGCTGTCAACTCAAGCTACTGTCAAATGTCCATTTCTAAGAGACAAACAAATAAATGAATGAATAATATAATTAATATTATTGCACTGCAAACTGTGCTGAAGATCTACATAATCAAAGTCAGGCAACACAAACCTGCTTCATGATTTGAAACAATATCACTCTTTAGAACATACAGAAACTAAGAAATACATTTTTCTATTAAGATATTTATAGGAAGATGACTGGAAAAGTGCAAAGTGTTTGTCATGTTTGGACCACAAAGAGTTGGAAAAAATGGTTTGTATTGACATCTTTCCACAGTTGGAATAAAATACATTGTCCATTCATGTTAATTTCATGCTTTAAGTAAATAATAAAGACGATCGGTTCACGTGTAGATTGATCTAATAAGGCAAAATAGGGATCTGTCACAGTATTTTTTGTTTTAGTTTCTTTAAAAAATGACAACAGTTTCCCTTTGTTCCGTGGGGTATTTTTTGTCAGACAGAGCTATAAAAACTAAGGAGGTCTGTTTCTACAACCTTTACTTAGAAGCAAAAATCTGCTTTAAACTTGAAATATAGATGTAAAATTTAGCGTAATAATTATCAATATCGATTTATAGGGCAAAAATGCTGTTGTGATATTTTTTTTGGCCATATCACCCAGCCTGTTAAATAAATAAATAAATAAATAAATAAATGTTTCGTTCGGGTTGGTAGGATTTTTTAGGAAGTCTTCTAAGTTGACCAAAGCTCCATTTAATGACTATTTAATTGCTTAAATAGTAAATAGTGTGATATTCTATCTGGAGAACTTCTATCTGGAGTGTGTGAATATCGTACAGTAGGTGATATGACATGCAACCTGAAGATTTAATGAAACGAATGGCTCCGTGAAATCTATTTTAAATATGTTTATTCAAACGGCAACACATCTCCCAGACTTCATAGCCTTTCCCTGCAGTTGATGCTTGTGCTTCTCTCCTGATCCTTTACTCTCTGAGGGCAGAGTGAATCTGAAGTGGTTTCGAAGAACGGCTCAGTTACATAAGCAGCGGTGATGAGATTAGACATGTTAGTCCAGAGTCTTGTTGAAATACAGAGGAGCGTACGTGTGTGTTTGCATCCGTCATACTATGGGAAAGCACAGCTGATTGTCTGGCAGCGGAGAGTGAGAATTTGAAGAGGGACACTGAAATGAAAGACAGACGTGATGAGTGTGAAGAGATTGATGAGGCCTTTTTGAGGACACTTCCATCAGGTCAAATTCAGGTGATGAATCAGACACCGACATCACACGCAGACGGGAAATGAATTATTAGCACCCATTGAGAGTTGCACTCCATCAGAGTCTCCCAAAACTCTGCCATCAGTGAGGGCAGTCAGGGAGAAGGAAATGCGGGAGCGGGAGAGGAAGAAGCAGTCTTTTAAGCGCCGTGGCTCAGGAGGGGAGGGGTGCTGTAATAAAATGTAGGAATTTGCAGAACATCAAAGAGTTTTTATTCAGTAGTGAAAGGCAGCGAGACGCAGGAAGATCGAGTAGAGGTACAATTCTGCTGCAGTGAAGCACTTTCTCAGAGGAGTTATTTTGGGGATTTGAATGGAAGTTTATGAATTTTCTTTGTTTATCTGCTCTTGTTATGCTGCACACATCAAAATTTTATTTATTTATTTTTTATGGTTGTGTTTTGGGTGGTTGAGATTCATCTCTTCATGGCCTAGATTAAATAATGTTGAGAGATGGGTTTATTTTAAAGGAATGCCAATGCACAAATGTGATGCGAATGTCAAAATTGTGCTTATTATTATATTTTTGTCTTATGTGCAATTGAATGCTGTTATTAAATTTTTTTAACAAATTAGCATAATTTATAAAATACAATTTTGCAAAATGTAACATTTTTATGTAAAAAGCATTTAATAGAATAGAATAGAAAGTTTACATCCCCCTTTCAAAATCTGCAAAATGTTGATTATTTTACCAAAATGATACAAATCATACAAAATGCATGATATTGTTTCATTTTGTACTGACCTGAATAAGATATTTCACATAAAATATTACATATAGTCCACAGGAGAAAATTGAATTTTTAAAAATGACCCCGTTCAAAAGTTTCCATGGCCTTGATTCTTAATACTGTGTTTTTACCTGAATGATCCACAGCTTGTTTTTTTTTTTTTTTGTTTTGTTTTTTGCTTTTTAAAGTGATAGTTGTTCATGATTCCCTTGTTTGTCCTGAACAGTTAAACTGCCTGCTGTTCTTCAGAAAAATCCTTCAGGTCCCACAAATTCTTTGGTTTTCTAGCATTTTTTGTATTTTAACCCTTTCCAACAATGACTATATGATTTTTAGATCCATTTTTTAACACTGAGGACAAATGAGGTGCTCATGCAACTATTATAGAAGACACAAATGCTCACTGATGCTCCAGAAGGAAAAGCTATGCAATAAGAGCAGGGGGTTAAGATTGACATGTTTCAGAATGAAACGGGATATTCCAACTGAAAAAATATAGGATGGGATTTTATCCCAAACGGCGTTTGATTTTGCTTCCATAAGCTGACACGTTTCAGAATGAAACGGGATATTTCAACAGAAAACAAATGTAGGATGGGATTTTATCCATTAAGAATTGTTACAAAAAAAAAAAAACAAGACTAAAAACAATATAAATAATAATAATAATAATAATAATAAATGCAATGTATGACATATACAGTTGAGGTCAAAAGTTTACATCCCCCTTTCAGAATCTGCAAAATGTTAATTATTTGACCAAAATAAGAGGGATCATACAAAATCCATGTTATTGTTTATTTAGTACTTACCTGAATAAGATATTTCACATAAAATATGTATACATATAGTCCACAAGAGAAAATAATAATTGAAATTAAAAAAAAATTACCCTGTTTAAAAGTTTACATACAGTTGATTCTTAATACTGTGTTCTTACCTAAATTGTTTTTTTTTGTTTGTTTGTTTGTTTTGTTTGTTTGTTTGTTTAGTGATAGTTGTTCACGAGTCCCTTGTTTGTCTTAAACAGTTAAACTTCCCGCTGTTCTTTAGAAAATTCCGTTAAGTCCCACACTTTCCAACAATGACTGTATGATTTTTAGATCCATCTTTTCACACTGAGGACAACCGACGGACTCATATGCGACTATTACAGAAGGGTCGAATGTAATTTGTCTTCTGGGAAACATGTAACTATCTTCTGTAGCCTCTGAAGGGCAGGACTAAATAAAAAAATACGATATTTAGGCAAAATAAGAAAAATGTACACATCTACATTTTGTTCAAAAGTTTTCACACCCTTGCTCTTAATGCATGGCTTTTCCTTCTAGAGCATCAGTGAGCGTTTGTGCCTTCTGTATTAGCTGTATGAGTCCATCATTTTTCCTCAGTGTGAAAAGATGGATCTAAAAATCATAGTCATTGTTGGAAAGGGTTGAAATACACAAAATCCAGAAAAATCTGTGGGACCTAAAGGATATTTTTAAAGAACAGCGGGAGGTTTAACTGTTCAAGACAAACAAGGGACTCATGAACAACTATCACTAAACAAAAAAAAAATTAGGTAAGAACACAGTATTAAGAATACAGGGTCATTTTTATAATTTCAACTATTATTTTCTCTTTTGGATTATATGTATACATCTTTTATTTGAAATATCTTATTCAGGTCAGTACTAAATAAACCATAACATGGATTTTGTATGCTCCCTCTTATTTTGGTAAAATAATTAATATTCTGCAGATTCTGAAAGGGGGTGTAAACTTTTGACCTCAACTGTAAATGTCATGCATCTTTCATTTATAATATTGTCTTTAGTCTTGTTTTTTTTTTTTTAAACAATTCCTAATTGATAAAATCCCATCCTACATTTTTTTCTATTGAAATATCCCGTTTCTTTCTGAAACATGTCAGCTTATGGATGCAAAATGGGTTTCGAACGCCGTTTGACATTGACTTTAAACATAAAGAAACCCAACGTGCTCTAGAGCCACAGAAAATGTACCTTTCGATCAATTTAAGCACATTAGCTCATTCTGATAATGAAAAGGGCCGTATAATAATCATAAATATAGTAGTAACAGGCCTAAATAGACAGAATTTTCATCCAAAAAATGCTATTTGCTGATGCTGCCTAGTTCAGGTTCCCAAATGCGCTCCATCTAAAAACAAAATCTCTCTCTCTGTTCCATGTCATGTAATCTCACACACATAGGCGCTCATGCTCGCACACTTTGATCTGTCTCTTCTCACAGGTCACATGACCCTCCGCTGCCTTATTCCCCCTCACAAAATGCAGGAACAGCCAAGAATGACAAAATGGATTCCTGACTATATCTTATGCACACACACACTGCGAACATGCCGAACTAAGCATGTGTGGAGATGCACAGAACATGCAAAGATCAGCCTCTGCCTTTGCACTGTGATTTTATACATTACGCTGTCTTGCTCTAGCATGTTTGGACTGATGTGAATCACACACACAGACACACATATATATATATATATATATATAGATGTACAGTGTATATGTATATACACCTACACAAGTTTTTCTGTTGGTGGCTGCAGAACTATACAGCTTTTATGTGGGAAATGCTGTAGCTTTTAGCAGAGACCCTAAACAAGAAGCAATAAGCTAGCTCGCTGAGTTAAAACTACAGCCGTTTCAGGAATTTTGCAGTATAGCGAAACGTTGTTTTGTTCGTAGAAAGAGCTGCATTAATATTTATTATTTATGTTGCGATGTTAAAAGTAGGACAAGCTGTTGCAGTTAAAACGTACATAGAGACTGTGTTAACGTGCACGTGTTAAGGTTTGTGAGTGTGTGTGAGTGTAAATAGTCTTATGTATAAGGTGAGTTTGCTCACAGGAAAATCTGATGGGAATAAAAAGGGAATTCTGGTCACAAAACTGCTGTTAGTGAAGACTGGAAATATACTGGACTAATAATAACATGCATTGGTGTGTGTGTGTGTGTGTGTGTGTGTATTTGCGGATGCAGAAACACTTAGTGACATTAGTTGAGTCATCAGAGTCACATGAAGCATATTCAGATATGCAAATACTTATGTAATATCTCTCTCTCTTTGCCTTGTCTCTCTGTCTCTCTCTCTTTTTGTCTCTCTTTGCTTGACTGTCCACAGAAATGTTCTCTTCCACCAGAGAGACACAGACCACTGAGCTTTGACAGTGCCAGCTTTCTGACACTATATCCACACATCACATTTTTCCCCAAAATCATACTTCCTCTGCTTTTAATGCACACTATTTAAAATAATTTAAAGTTTAAAGGTTCATAAACAGGGCTCAACAATATGGATTTTCATTTCCGCTGGCCCATTCAGGCAAATAGTTTAGATTTGCATTTGACCTGCCAATATAGGCCTTTTTTTTATTTTTCACTGTGACCCTGGACCACAAAACCAGTCATAATTAGCATGGGTTATGTTTGTAGTAGTAGCAGTAGCCAACAATACATTGTTTGGGTCAAAATTATGTTGTTTTTTTTTATGCCAAAAATCCTTAGGATATTAAGTAAATTATCATGTTCCATGAAGATATTTAGTAAATTTCCTACCATAAATATATAAAAACTTAATTTTTGATTAGTAATATGCATTGCAAATAACTTTTTTTTTTTTTTTTTTTTTTGCACCCTCAGATTCCAGATTTTCAAATAGTAGTAATCCAAAATATTGTCCTATCCTAACAAACCATACATTCATAGAAAGCTTATTCAGCTTTCAGATGATGTATAAATCTTAATTTAAAAAAAAAACCTCTTATGACTGGTTTTGTGATCCAGGGTCACAATTTGTATTTTGAAAGAAATGTAATTTTGTGTCAGAGTTTTTATTTATTTGTTTAAAAAACAAATGTGCAGAATAATACTGCCTATATATATATATATATATATATATATATATATGTAATCTTAATTCTCTCACACATTTGTCCCAATTTTTTATGTTGCTAATTCTTCTTAGCACATTTTTGGTCACTGTAGCATGTAATAATCTTATAAAATAATTATCTTTTTGCCTTCTAAAATATTACGCTCACATTACAGAGATTGAATTTTAAAAATTAAGACAATGTTGGATTTATGTTGTTGTACAGGTATCTTTGTTTTATTGATGTCCAGGCTGCTGTTAGGATCTCCTGCAGCCTCTTTTGCTAGACCTGAAATCCGAAGTGGAGTAACTGAAGCAGACTTTTGTCACCGCTTAGTGGTTGAGATCTAAAACTACATGTATTTCAAAAGGGACAGTTGTGATTGTTCAAAGCCAGCGCAAAAATGCTCTTCTCTTACTTTCTGTTGTACATCCACCTCCCTCAGGTGTACATGTGAGCTTTGGAAATACTGTTTGATGTTCAAAGGTGTTTTGTACTCTGTGTTTGTACTAGTAATACCTAAAGCCATTTTCTTCTAGAGTTTATGGATGCGGCCCCTAGAGGGAGACAGAACTTCATTCATATCCCTTTGAAACACAAGAAAGAGTTGTTTCAGTTCAAAATGAGTTGCTTCTCTCTAGACACTGATTACATTTATCTTCTTCATATCAAAATGTGTCGTTATTTACTGTCTCTTTTTGTGTCTGCTAGGCCCTGACTAAAAAAGGCCGGGGTGAGATCACCACAGAGATCCGGGAGCACACCCAATTTTACTATGCTGAAGACTATCACCAGCAATACCTGCACAAGGTGCCTAAAGGATACTGTGGGTTAAAGGGCACCGGTGTCACATGCTCTATTGGAGGAGAGAAAGATGAACTCTGACTCAGGGCACACAGACATTTTGTGCTATTTTAAAAAGATAGTCACACAAAAAAATTGACCATTTTATGGTTTGGAACAACAAGAGGGTATTAATGAAAGAGTTTTCATCACTTGAACTGAAATGAAAACCATCACAAAGCATTTTTATTACTTAAAATAAACTTTATATGATGTAATTAAAATATTTTTAAAAAACTCTTACATTTTATTTCAGGTAGTCATTTTCAGCTAGGCAACAGTTGTTTAGTTCAACTTGAAGTACTGAAATAATTTTAACAAAGTTATTTAAAAATTACAAAAGCGCATAAAATTTGTTGCAACTTTAAGAATACAATTAAAACAACATAGAAATCTAATTTTAAATATAATCTTATTTTAATTCAAACCATTAGCAAAATATAATAGCATGTCAGTTTTATTAAAATAATTCAGCTGTATCGCACAAAAGAAGGTGCTCTTTTTCATACAATTTGATAAATGTGAACTGTAGATTTTGAGCTTTAAAGGGATAGTTCACCCAAAAATGAACATTTTGTCATTAATTACTCACCCTAATTTCGTTCCAAGCCAGTAAGACCTTCGTTCATCTTCAGAACACAAATTAAGATATTTTTGATGACATCCAAGAGCATTCTGACCCTCATTAGACAGCAAGGGTCTTACCACATTTTGTCGATGTTCTTGAATGTGAAAGGGTTACTCCACCCCAAAATGAACATTTTGTCATTAATCACTTACCCCCATGTCGTTTCAAACCCATAAAAGCTTTGTTCATCTTCGGAACACAATTTAAGATACTTTGGATGAAAACCATTGACTGCCAAGTAAATAACACTGTCAAGGCCCAGAAAAGTATGAAAGATGTAACACAGCTGACAGAAAACAGCGTGCGCTGTTTGCGTCCAGGGGATACTCTCCAAAATGGCGCTACGGTGACGCAGAGTGGATGGATTGTTAAATAAAGTCCTCATTTTTGTTTTCTTTGCATACAAAAAGTATTCTCGTAGCTTCGTAAAATTATGGTTGAACCACTGATGTCAGATGAGTTATTTTGACGACGTCTTTCTTACTTTTCTATACAGTGTTATTTACTTGGCAATCAATGGTACAGCCACAAATCTCCCGGGTTTTTATACAAAATATCTTAAATTGTGTTCCGAAGATGAACAAAGCTTTTACGGGTTTGGAACGACATGGAGGTAAGTGATTAATGACAAAATTTTAATTCTAATGTGGAGTAATCCTTGAAGGGTCAGAGAGCTTTTGGGTTTCATAAAAAATATCCTAATTTGTGAGTAATTAATAACAGAATACATTTTTGGATAATCTATCCCTTTAAAAAAATTCTATTTCTAACCCAGACAAAACTTTTTTTTGGTTGGAAATTATCAATTATGATCAAAATGAATTATTGAGCTAGTACTTAACCAATCAGTGTTCATAACTTACCTTCACAATGGTAAGCTTGTAATAATGTTTTCTAATTTGAGTGGTTCTTGTCGGTTTTCGAGTTTGCTGCCTTTCATCTTTGCGTCATTACGTCACGACTGTATACGTAAAGAGGGAGTCCTGGCTAGCACACTATATCGCGATGACATTTAAATGGTATGACTTTCGACTGTACAGAAATCGACAGATAATGCTAATACACACTACATACACATAGTCACGCAATGTTGATGTTGTTAACATTAACAATTTGAGAACAAAGTATAACAATTAGGACTGCCCTTGACTAAAGATTTTTCTGGTCGACTAGTAGTCGTTCATTTTAAGCATTAGTCATCTATTAATAAACCATATAAATCATAATAATGAGCCTTTAATTGCCTACATAGCCTAATAAGCACTCAGATGCACAAAAAAAAAAAAAAAATGCCACAGCACCCTGCAGATATAATAATTATGAATGTTTCAGGGAAAAGCGGCAAGGAGACTGCATTAACGTTTTAACCGTTTATTAATATACTAATGCTTTCTTTGATGTAGATAGCCTATATTTTTCATGTCTGTAATACAAGTATACACAGAGTTTCGAAGAGTCTGAGACAGCAGAAAGCGCATCCTGTTTGCTCTCATTATTTTACAAAAGCGCAACGTTTCGTTGTTATTCTGAGTGCACACAAATAAACGTATAGTCTTTGCAGATTTGAAAGATGCATTACTTTCATCTTTTCAACAAAAATGACAGAGTATTTTAAGAGCAAGTGACCACAGTATGCAGTATAGGCGCACTACTGTTCAGCACTCCACACAGACTTCAATAGCACACATTTTTGTAGATTAACATTAGTTTGAGTGCCCATGTAAAGTTGCTACTACTTACATATTTCAGATGAAAAGCCATGTTTGAGGTCGATGAATGATACGTCAGCGTTTGGATGTCCTGTCCAATGTACTGTTTGTTACCACATAGAACTGGTTGTTAAAGATCTGTTCGTCATGGACTGTGTGACTCAGCCACTTCCTGTGGAATTTTTATTTTTTGTGACTAAGTGACAATATTTTGGTCAACCAATTAACCCAGTTTTTTAACATAGACAAGAAAATGCAGTATTCAAACTTATTTTTATTTTATTTTTTTATAATTCTTTAGATTTTTTTATGATTTTGTACATTTTCCATGGTAATGCAATGTCTGATTTCAAAATGTTTTTAAAGGATTCATTTTGAGATTTTAAAGTTTTCAACTGATATATAATTTGTTATGATTCCTAAAGTGTGGTCCTAAAGGTCAGAACTCCTGTTATGAAGTAGATTTTTGAGGTGCACTCTTGTCATAAATTAATCTATTACTTTTACAACATGATTTGTATCACAAAAAAATGTAAAATATCTATTTAGGAGACTTCCAACCGTTCCAACGATATATAGTTTGTCATGATTAAATCAGGATTAATTTGTAAAATGGTGAAGTAAATTTAGGCGTCCAACTGAGGGGACGGGTGACAGTTAAGGGGTTAAATCACCACTAATAGCGTGATTTATTGTAAAAAAAAATAATAATAAAAAAAATCATTTGGCTAGAACAATATGGCAGACACATTACTTGTTTACATGACATTTTCAGCCTGAACGTATTATTTTGGATATACTTACAAGACATATTATCTGTAATTCTGAAGTACAGTGAATATCCACATATACACCTCAAAACATTAGATTTATTCGGAGGAGCCATGCCGATCCACATCCCACTTAAAAAAGATAATTCCACAAATAACTGCAATGGCAGGTTTCAAAAAGAGATGGCGACAAAGAGGCAAAACGCACAGACTGCAGCTTTAAAATGAATGTAGCGCACAAGCAAAGACTATATAATACCTAAAAAGGACTTTTTATACGAGTCATCTGGATTTCTCTGTCCTTTTTGTGCCATGAAAGAAATTTAAACCTTTTTTATTTTTGCCTGAATTACTCCTTTAATAGGGGAGCAGTGTGTTTTATTTGAACCATGTATAACATGACACGTGCATGTACGAACTGTGTGGTAAATGTATTTTTCTGACAGAATGTGAGTCTGTGGTACAAGTTGGATCCCTACAGCCAACAGCAACCTTCTGCCAGTGATATTTCCCCAAGCTAAATCTGTCACACTGTCTGCTCTAGAGCATCTGCTGTGTGGCTGCCTTATGCTCTGGCCAATCTCTGATCTCTATGGACATTACAGTTCTGCAGCATTCTAATACATCAACTCCTGATTTCAAATACAAACAGCTAACTCTGCATTATAGAAACACAAACGTTTGCTTGCACACAAGACTGTTTAAATAAAATAGAACAACTGTTGTAAAAACAGAATCCACATTATTATTGTGTAATTATTATTTAGAATTTTTTAAGAGCCGTTGTACACGTAATACGCAAACATGTACCACTAGGTGGCAGCACATGTAAATATAAAAAGCATGTCTCTGAATAAATCTAAAGTAAAGGAGGTGGAAGTGGGTAATTTCTGTGCCACCAGCATTACCCGACAGAACTGCAGAAATGACTAGAAGTGGAAAGTTGGTAACTGAGTTTAGGCATTAGTTGGAGGTTTGAAGTGAGACTTGAAAGGTGAAAATGTAGTTGCTAGGGCGTTGGTAGGCAGTTGGTTTCTATATGGTTCTATACGTTTTTTCTTGGTGGTGGTGGTTGGGGCATTTAGTCGGTGTAACCTGAAAGCTTTAGGAGGAGTTAGAGATGAAATTTCTTTCTAGGTATATGAAAAAAAGAGAGAACTTTATAACCTTTCTTATTTCTGATATAATAAATGTATTGATTTATTATTTGAAACCTAACAAAATGCTAAGATATATTGTGGGTGTGTATTAAAAGTATATTTTATAAGTATTAAGTTTTTACTACAACAGTATGTTTATAAAATTTGAACAGCCACTTTCACTGTATGGGAACAAAAACACATTTGTCAATATACATCATTTTGTGTTCTACAAAAGCAAGGCAGACAGGTTTGGAATGACATGAGGGTGAGTAAATGATGACAGAACTGTCATTTTCATATGAACTATACCTTTAAAACCTGCTTTAAGTGGGTTACTGTAAATATGTCGGTTTCACACCTCAGCTGTGTAAAGCGCAATACATGAGTCAGCTGCTCATTTTAGAAAATGAAAAAGCTTGACAACGAGCTGATCTGCTGACTGGCTTGAATAGAGCTGGGTAATTATATGCTGATCTGTATGACTTAAGCCCTACTCTAGTTTATCTGTTCGCTTAGTTAAATGCAAAGTACTAATGAACTGGGCCTGTCTTTGTCTAAAGTTTGGGTGATACCTCATAGTACATGGATTTGAGTAGCGAGTTCTAGTGGTTCTGGAACAAAGACAGTGTGCTCTAAAACTGGATCAAAGGCTTGTAGAGTTGTCAGAATGGAGGATTCTGGAAGCCTCGTGTGGTGTGTTGTCGTCTGCTCCTCGGCTGGTGATGTCACTGTGTTATCTGTCATCTCTGACTCTGTCTCTGGGATGAGACGCACACATGATTCACCCAGCACCTGTATGAGGAGACAGATTTCTGGGAAATGATACATTCATCTTCACACTCCCACATGTGTGCTATATGCACCTACCTGTGTTTTCACCGCCAGACGTACATAGGGGTTATATAAACACATTTTTGCTATGTATAGATCCCACTTAAACACAAACGCTGGTGAAGGTCAGATTACCAAGATTTGTTTTCATACAAATGCTTTCTTCTTTTTTCTGTGTCGAGTGATCTTCATACAATGGCTCCAAGAAGTAATGTGTACACCTAAAATGTCTGAATATCATTGTATGTGCTGTATTATCAATTGAGAGTTGTCAATCATGATTTTAGAATGCTAATGGATATGACAGTGTTATGTATTTGATCTTGGCGGAATATATCTGCTATGTCGCGGAATTGCTGCTGCTGTTTTGCTGTTGTTGAAGATTATTGCTGCTGCTGCTGCAAAACAAGTACAGGAACTTGCTATTATACGCTGATACAGTGCTGTGACATTTAAGACATTCTGCTGCTGCACAAGTAGCATATATAATGTAGCAGATCTATACAGGTGGAGCTGGGGAGGTGGAGGGTTTCGAACACTTTTCAAAAATGCTCTAGTGAATGCTAACCAGCCATTTAAATATAAAAAGCAACCTGATTTTATGACAAAAATGTACCTGTGGGAACTTTTTCACAAGATGCGAAACACATACCTCCATGTGCGTTTCGTGACATCCAAACAACATGATGGTGTTTCGTTCCTGAATGAATCAACCGTTTGAATGATTCGGTCAGGGTCAGCGATAGAGCATACAAATTGAGGGGGCTTGCGCAATTTTTGGAGGGGCCGCGTTTGTGTGTGTTACTTTGAAGAAGAAAAAACTTTATGAATATTAATTGATCTAAAGTATGTAAACTACTGATGTAGATGTGTAATATCTATGCCATTTAATAACATATAGCCTAGTTTGATATGAATAGGATGTTTGTCAACTTGTGGTCGGATCAGAGACAGCTCCGTAAAATAGCCTAACCTATAGCTAAAAATATAAAATGTACAAACACAATAAAATTAAAAGTTACATTAATTTCTGAAAAAATAATGATAATGACGTTGTAATTGATGTCATAATTACACAAGACTGAATTTCTGTTAACTGTCAGAATCCATCGTATATTAAAATAAATAATAATAAAAAAAAAAACACTTTTGCAATCAACCCTGAAAAAACAACGCCAGAATGAAGCCAGAAGTTCAGAATTTAAGCCAGATTTTGCTCAGACTCTGTTGCTATCTGGAAAGCCAAGAATACCAATGTAAATTTGTTAACCCACGGTAACAATTTTTAACCAATTAATTGCCTAAGAATAAAAAAGAAAATAAAAAGATACATCACGTCTAAGTCCCATTTTATTGCATTCCGAAATAATACCGTCAGGCCTAATAATGTTATAATGTAACAACATTATGAACACTTTAGGCTATTTTAGTTTCCCTCACTTTACAACAAATTGTTACATTTAACAGTAATCAGAACAGAACAAGAATGAAAAAATATATATAAAAACAATTGTAGTATAAAATACAGGATAGACTCAGCTATAGACAAGCCAAAACAAAGCAAAATTGAAGGTAAAGTTGGGCTCATATCCTACCTCTCTCATTCGGCACAAATCCAAATATTTCATTTTATTTTTGGTCATACAGTAAGGCATCCAAAACTACAAAATGTTAGCAATTTTTAATGATTCAAGAATATTATTGAAGTTAATTCACATTTTTTCTATGCTCTCCCGTTCCTATTTCGCTCTGGAAACTGAACGAAAAAATATTTTTGCCAAGAACGAACCAAAATGAAAACATTTCGCTTTTAATCTGTGAGTGTAAAGTGAGGGGGCACAGTGACCGAGGTGGCCGGGCTGGGCCCCCTGAGGCCCCCCCATGGCACCGATGCTGGATTCGGTTCAATCGCAATGACTCACTTATTAACAGTGACTTGCTGCCACCAACTGGCAGTTTTAATTTCACATTTAAAGTACCTTTTCATTTTTTAAAATCATTTCAAATATCAGCATTCAACGTTTTAGGATTAAAATATCAAAACATTATTATTGCATTTGTATCTGCAGGTTAAATGCATTGATGTTCTGTATTAAACAGTGGGTAAATTCATCTAAATGTCAATTTAGATGCAGCGTCTGTGTTTCCTCTGCATTGAAAAGATTAATTTTGTTAATAATGATTTTATTTGTGTGGTATCAGCCTAAAATGTCTTATTATTCTAAAGTGACTTTATTAATTAAATATAAGAATTTTACGCAAAAGATAATGCACACTTTCAGAAAAAACAATGGCTTTAAAAAGCTAAAAAAAAAAAATGCCCATGTAAGTCACTTGTAACTTATAAAATATTAATTTCCTCGGCTAGTTATTTAATTCTTATTTGCTTAGTGATTGTTTGGTACACCTAATTGTCTGATCATTGTAAAATAAGATCAATGACAACAAGGGCAAGAAAAAAATATGTTAGTTATGATTTGACACAATTCGAACACTGCACCTAAACCTACCCAATAGTATGAACAATTCAAATGTGACATAAAAACGCAATTGCAAGCATGGCGTTCTAGCTCATCTGTCAGCCCTATCATCGTGAGTTATGTTTTTGATAGGAAAAAGTTCCCACAGGTAAGTTTTCGTCATGAGATTTGGTAGTTAAAGGAGCAAGCTCATTGGCTGCATATGCAAAATGAACTAATCAGCTTGTGCCAAGTAGTTTAACACTGAATATCATCAGTTTGAATTAGTGACCCATCAGCTTGTGCCATCTAGAGTTTCATGTCAGAGCTTGGCATATTTCAACTCATTTTGTTACAAAAATATGAAAAATTGAAGCACTTACAATGAAAGTGAATGAGACCAATCCATGATTAGAATAGGCATTGTTTCAAAAGTATATCCAAATCGACAGACAAATCTAAAAATTTTGTGTGTGTGTGTGTGTGTGTGTGGTAAATTTGAGCTTAACGTTTGATCATGGAACATTCCAAACAGTGTCCAAACACTTTTTTTGGGCTGTTGTCTTGAGTTGAATTACTATGTCCAGTACAGCGGCAAATATACCAACTTGCACACACAGGTGTGGTGGCATGTTCAATGAACCAGACACACACACGCTTGTACGCACACACTCTGACACACTGACAAATCTAGAAAAAGCTTTTTTGTTGACCGCAGTCTGATTTCCTCTGCTCTATTTTCTCTTTTCTTTTCTCTTTTCTCTTTGTGTCTATCTCTTCCTGACACCTGTGTGTAGGTGTGGACCATGCTGCAGGTGCTCAGTATGTCTCTCTCTCTCTCTCTTTTGCTTTCTCTATCTGTCTCTCTCTCTCTCTCTCTCTCTCTCAATCTTTCTCAGTCTCTTCCTCCCTCCCCCCTTTATGAGGTTATTTTGGTATGATGATGATATTTTTTGCATTATGCACATGTTTCTGTTTGGCTTGTACGTGCCACATCGCTATAAAAATCAGCTTGACTCTGGGTATGTCCCTTTGTGGTTACTGCTGCCTACCTATCTGATAGATCAGTGGCTGATTCTTAAAACTGAAAAAGAGTGTTGCTGGAAAAACTGCCTCACTCATATCTTAGTTAAATGAACTATATGTGGGACAGCGGTTTAGCTCTCTTTAGCTCAATATGTGGCTGATAGTGTACAGACAGGGCCCAAAAATAAACCAATTCAAAGAAAAACTGATCATGTAAATTAAAGTTATATGTTTTGTGTCTTATATGAGATATGCTCTATTGCTTTGTTGTGTTATATTTGAAGAGCTCTGATGCAAAACCCTCTAAAAGCCATCTCGGTCAAAAATGAGATAATGATACTGAATGAATGCTCTTGACACATATCATACATCCATCATATATTTTTACATCAAACTTGCCAAAATCCCACCCTCAGCTCAATCAGAAATACCACTACTTACATAGAAACCTATACATAGGAGCCTGATAAAAATGCATTTTTTGAAGAAAAGTGTCAGATGGATTTAGAGGCTTTTGCATCTGAACTCTTCTTTTGGTGTTATACAACAGTTCTTTCTGGTCTTTGAATCTGATTGGCTGAGAGGAGTGTGATTATACCGATATTGGAACTTCAACCATTTCACTTTTTGTATGACACAACTTGCGGGATTTCTCACAGCAAGTGTCATGGCAGTCACTCAAATCACTATTATTTTATAAATAATACTGTTTTGTGTCACGGAATGTATAGTTTTAAGAGTTTTTAAGTAAGAATGTACTTGTTTAGACTTAAAAGCTGTAGGGTGTCAGCGGCCGTTCATCGCTTATAAACTCACTAAGAGCAGCCTTGCCTCGGCCAGATCTTCTGGAATTTGCCACTGGCTCTTATGTCTCTATAGTGGTTAAACATGAGATATAATTTATTTTGGGTAAATCTAATGGCAGTCTTTAGTCTCATTAATCTATTATTTGTTCCAGAGCAAATAGTTTTGGCTGAAGGCAAAATCTCAGCTACATTTTTTAAGTTTAATGCTGTATATCAGAGCACTGCCTTTGTACTTTTGACTGAATTGCCTTGCAACATGATGGCTGTTGTTGTTTATTAAATAGTATTATTCAATAAATAATATTTTACATAAATAACAGTAGTATTAAATAATAGTATTTGGGAAACTGTGTCTGTGTGTCCGTGATGATGATTAGTTTCATTGTTACACCATTAGATGTGACAAGAGACTGTTTTTATGAGTAAGCAGTAAAGACCGAAAGAGACTAAAATGCTGTTGTAAACAAGTAACATTTTTTACTTTCGACAACACTTTGTAAGACACAGCCTACAAATGCACTGAGCAGCGCTGTCATCGGAAATCACCCTTAACAGATGAAAGAATAGTACGACAAAGATATCGCTTTCCTCAGTAGACATTCAAAGTAATGTTTTATTGTGAATACGAGATTGATGCAGATGCAGGTAATCACATTTGCTTAGTCCATCTCTCTCTCATAATACTATGCATAATACAATGAGCTTTTAATACAATAATACAATAAGCTTTCAATGAAGCAACTCAATGTTCCTTTGTTACTATTTCTAAAGTGACGTTTTTGAAATAGTAACAGAGGCTTGGACTCAGCTATTAAACTTGAGATTTGAATCCATTGCAGAAGGAAGTAGTTCTGCACAAAAGATGTTTTTTAAGGACATCCAGTTGTTGTTTCTTATGTATTAACACACTGGTGTCGTCGAACTGTTGTATAAACGCAATATCACACTCGTAGCTGTGCGATATGGCTGTATATCAGCACGGTGTGATTACCTACGGCCGATATACAGCCATTTCTCTCTGCTACAAGTGTGATATTGCTCATATATACAGTTGTAATTGTATAATGTGTTGTCATATGTTACATATGTGCCCCTGGACCACAAAACCAGCCATAAGTAGCCTGGGTATTTTTGTAGCAATAGCCAAAAGTACATTGTATGGGTCAAAATTTGCGATTTTCCTTTTAGGTCAAAAATCATTAGGATATTAAGAAAATATCATGTTCCATGAAGATATTTAGTAATTTTCCTATCGTAAATATATCAAAACTTAATTTTGGAATAGTAACATGCATTACTAAGAACTTCATCTGAACAACTTTAAAAGCGATTTTCTCAATATTCAGAATTTTGTTTTTTTTGCACTCTCAGAATAAATATTGTCCTATCCTAGCAAACAACACATCAGTGGAAAGCTTATTTAAATTGTATATAAAGTGGTCCAGGGTCACAAATTGTCATGTATTGTTAATTGTTGTATGTTTTTTTTTTATGTTATGTTGTTCTTTTTGTTTATGTTGCAGTGTGTTATATGAGCTAGGCTATTCTGTGAGGCACATCAATGTTAAAAAGTGGCCCAATTCATTTGAATTCATAATGTGTGTGTGTGTGTGTGTGTGTGTGTGTGTGTGTGTGTGTCTGTGTGTGTGTATATATATATATATATATATATATATATATATATATATATATATATGAAGAGTTCAGATGCAAAACCAGCTAAAAACCATCTCGGTCAAAAATGAGATAATGATACTGAGGTGAATGCTCTTGACACACATTATACATCCATCAAATACTTTTACTTCAAACTCGCTAAAATCCCACCCTCAGCCCAATCAGAAGTACCAGTACTTACATAGAAACCAATACATAGGAGCCTGATAAATATGGATTTTTTAAAGAAAGATGTCAGATGGATTTAGAAGGCTTTTGCATCTGAACTCTTCATATATATATATATATATATATATATATATATATATGAAGAGTTCAGAGGCAGTGA